>JACXGM010032051.1:0-12834 GCA_016801145.1 Umbra pygmaea
ATATACAATCAATGGTAACCACATAGCTAACCTTAACCGTGAACGTTAATATATAATTTAGAATGCTATGGAATGTGTGGAATGTTCTTGCATAAACCGGCGAAATGAAACACGCAGGTGCAACGTAATAGAAGGTTGAATATAGCCTGATAACAAAAGGGCATCTCAACGTAAAAACACCATAAATATGTTGGCATACAATTTAAATCATGTTTTCAAAATAGTTTCCTGAGAACGTCATTTGGGAGAACGTCTGAGATACGGTAGCGCAAAAGAGTAAGTCAGGAGAGCACGTCGTACAGTCTTGCTGTCACGCTCAGTCCCAATGAATAACGCATGGAAGCAATCGCAGGTATGGCGGTTTTAATCAGATACTCAATATAACATACACATAACCAGATCGAGAACAAGACAAGGTACACCAGCGGATTAACCAACAAAATACAGGCCACAAATGATCTGGTAATATACTCTCTTAATTACAATAGGCAACAGCTGCGTAATGGAACACTGGTGTCTATAATGAAACATAGAGAAGGCTATAGGTCCACTTACCCTCCTCTAACCAATAACATATAAGGTACTACCGCTGAACAATATAACCTGGACTTGACACTAATTAAATCCTAGTATTCCGGTGACTGAGAGAACCGGAAGGTCCTCGAAGACGGTGTGGGTGTGTGACACTTGCCAGAGAAGGCATATATGGTCATTTTCTGCAAAAGAACTGCTAAAGTTTGAAGCTGGTTTAGTTAGCATACCAACTCAACATTTATTTTGTTGTTACTTAGTTTGTTAATAGTGTAACTGTTATTTATTATTAAATTATTGTAGTTGTGTGTAAGGTGACTTAGGTTTAGTCACCTTACACAAAGCTCACAGGCAAATTCAGGCATGCACAGGCACACATTAATAACTCATGGGTGTAACCCTCACAACCGAGGAAGACCAGGTGAAGAGGTGGACTGAACACTTCAGATCTGCTCAACAGGCAGCCTCCTCAACTGACAGCAGATATCCCAACAGCCTCAAACCCATTGGAGATAAACTGCAACCCTCCCACCAAGATAGAAATCAGAAAAGTCATTAAGGCAAAAAAAAGCTGAGGGCCCAGACGGGATTCCAGCAGAAGCACTTAAGGCCAACACTGAAACCTCCACCAACATTCTCCACCACCTCATGAGAACCATCTGGGAGGAAGAAAAGGTCCCATCTGACTGGAAAGATGGCCACATTGTGAAAATCCCCAAGAAAGGAAACCTCCGGGAGTGCAAAAGCTGCAGAGGAATAATGCTCCTCTCAACATGTGGGAAGATGCACAACCACATCCTGCTAGAGAGGCTCCAGAAGGGGGTCGATGAGAAACTGAGGGAAAACCAGGCTGGCTTCAGGAACAACAGATCCTATGGAGACCAAATTACCATCCTTAGGATCATTATCAAAGAGTCCATTGAATGGAACGTGTCTGTCTATGCGAACTTCATCGATTTTGAAAAAGCTTTTGATAGTGTGGATAGGGAAAGGCTGTGGAAACTGATGCCTCACTATGGGATCCCAACCAAGATCGTCAAAATCATAAGGAGTACCTACCAATGGACGAGATGTCAAGTCCTCCATGAAGGATGTATATTGGCAGCATTCGAGGTCTTGACTGGTGTGCGGCAAGGGTGCCTGCTCTCACCCTTCCTTTTCCTCCTTTGTATAGACAGGGTGATTAAAGAAACAACCAACAATAAATGAACTGGCATACAGTGGAGCTTGACCGAGCAGCTAGAAGATCTCGATTTTACTGACGATCTAGCACTACTCGCCCACACACACCAACAGATGCAGGAAAAATCAAGAAAACTGGAGGAAACTGCTACTCTGCTTGCACTTAAAATAAACCTATCAACAGCAAGAACAACACACCCATAATCACTAAAATGCACTAGAGGATGTAACCAGCTTCACATACCCTGGTCATCATCATTTCAGTGGAAGGTGGCACAGAGGATGATGTCCAAGCCAGAATCAAAAAAGCAAGGGCATCATGCAACATGCTATAGAAAATCTGTAAGGCAAAAAACCTGGCACTCAAAGACCAAACTAGAAAATCTTCAACTCAAACTTAAAGACCACTCTACTCTATGCCTCAGAAACCTGGATAATTACAACCACCATACTCAATAAGCTGCAGACCTTCATCAACCTGTGCCTCCTGGGAATATACTGGCCCAACATAATCTCTAATGCCAACCTGTGGGAACTCACCAAACAAAACCCAATAGAAATGCAAATCCAGAGGAGGAAATGGAAGTGGATAGGGCACACAATCAGAAGAAAGAAATCAATCACTAATCAGGCGCTGACATGGAACCTGTAGGACAGGAGAAAGAGAGGCAGACCGAGAACCACTTAGAGAAGAACCACAGAACAGGAGATGAAGAAAGAAAGGCTGACGTGGCAACACCTGGAACGGAGGGCCCAAGATCGAAGAGGATGGATGAGCTTCGTCAATGGCCTATTTTTCCACTGGAATTTAAAGGCCTAACTAACTAACTAACCAACTATAACAATAAAACTATAGCTTGTGCTGTGAAACATCTGATTTAACTGGTTTCTCTAGAGATAAAATCACTTTGTCACACAATGCCTTGATTTACCTCCATTACATATCCAGCATGCCATATCATTATCTGCCCACATAGCTCTGAATACATTCTACAATGTTCAGAAACCCACCCCCTTATTTTGCATTCCCAATTACACTAAATGGCCAATTCTCATAGCCATTAGCCGGATTCTTATCCTCCTATGCTCCTCGGGAGATGTTCAGTAAAATCCAGGCCCTGCAACCCCTGTTGATAACGTAATGCCTCAGATACTCTCATTTGATGACTTCTGTAAACGTAATAGCCTTAGTTTCATACATGTTAACATTAGAAGCTTTCACTCTAAAACTGATTTAGTCAGCTCTCACACACTCAGCTAACCCTGACATCCTAGCTGTGTCTGAATCCTGGCTTAGGAAATCCACAGAAAAATCTGAAATATCTATCCCAAACTATAACATCTTCCAACAAGACAGAACTGCAAAAGGGGGCGGAGTTGGACTCTACTGTAGAGAAAATCTACAATGCTCCATTATTCTATTCAGGTATGTGCCCAAAATGTGTGAGCTTTTATTTAAAAAAATCCACTTTTCCAAAGATAAGTCACTTACTGTAGCTGCTTGTTATAGAGCTCCTTCAGCCACCAGTTGTGCTCTAGACACCCTATGCAAATTGATTTAACCTCAGAGTTTTTACCATTAGGAGATCAAAATTGGGTTAAATTATGTTAAATGTCTCAACAAACTTACTGTCCAAGCTGGATGCCCTCAACCTCACACAAATGATCAATGGACCTACCAGATACAACCTAAAATCTGTAAACAAAGGCACCCTAATTAATATTGCCCTGATTAACATGCCCTCAAAATATACCCTGGTGTCTTCAGTCATGAACTCAGTGATCACTGCCTCACTGCAGATCTACATTTAAAAGCCCCCCCCATTACCAGAAGCTCCCTAACAAGTTATGGATCAGTTACCCCCCCCAAAAAAACTGGACTAGATTCATAGTACACAAGTCCAATCTTTTAGGTAATATAATATATATATATATATATACCCCAGATAGCAAACATACTCTGCCCCAGATCCACCCCAGAGGTATCATAGACCACAAAACGGGTCTGGATCGGAGTCCACTTGCACAGCGGCCCGGATCCGGGACGGACAAGGATCGCGGATCCAGAGGAAGCAGCTGCTTAGCCAACTTGGCCAAGATGTGGGCCAGATCTGGGCCAACATTTCTTGCTGTCTGGGAGCTCATCCGCCCCGGATCCGATTTAGATTGCAGAAGCAGAAATCATGTTCGTTTTGTAGCAGTAACTTAATTTTTAATTATTAATTTAAAAAAATTAGTGATTAACTTACTGCTACAAAACAAACCCAATTTCTGCTTCTACATTACTGTTTCACAGTAAAAGCATCCGCAATCCTTTTCCATCCAGGATCCGGCCTGCTGTGTAAGTGGACTCTGATCCAGACCCGTATTGCGGTCTATGATGCGGATCCGGCCCGGAGTCTACTGCTATCTGGGACTCACCTAAAGGATTATTAGGAACACCATACTAATGCTGTTTGACCCCCTTTCGCCTTCAGAACTGCCTTAATTCTACGTGGCATTGATTCAACAAGGTGCTGAAAGCATTCTTTAGAAATGTTGGCCCATATTGATAGGATAGCATCTTGCAGTTGATGGAGATTTGTGGGATGCACTTTCGGGGCACGAAGCTCCCGTTCCACCACATCCCAAAGATGCTCTATTTGGTTGAGATCTGGTGACTGTGGGGGCCATTTTAGTACAGTGAACTCATTGTCATGTTCAAGAAACCAATTTGAAATGATTCGAGCTTTGTGACATGGTGCATTATCCTGCTGGAAGTAGCCGTCAGAGGATGGGTACATTGTGGCCATAAAGGGATGGACATGGTCAGAAACAATGCTCAGGTAGGCAGTGGCATTTAAACGATGCCCAATTGGCACTAAGGGGCCTAAAGTGTGCTAAGAAAACATCCCCCAAACCATTACAACACCACCAGCCTGCACAGTGGTAACAATACATGATGGATCCATGTTCTCATTTTGTTTACGCCAAATTCTGACTCTACCATCTGAATGTCTCAACAGAAATCGAGACTCATCAGACCAGGTAACATTTTTCCAGTCTTCAACTGTCCAATTTTGGTGTGCTCTTGCAAATTGTGGCCTCTTTTTCCTATTTGTAGTGGAGATGAGTGGTACCCGGTGGGGTCTTCTGCTGTTGTAGCCCATCTGCCTCAAGGTTGTGTGTGTTGTGGCTTCAGAAATGCTTTGCTGCATACCTCAGTTGTAACAAGTGGTTATTTCAGTCAAAGTTGCCCTTCTATCAGCTTGAAGCAGTCTGCCCATTCTCCTCTGACCTCTAGCATCAACAAGGCATTTTCGCCCACAGGACTGCCGCATACTGGATGTTTTTCCCTTTTCACACCATTCTTTGTAAACCCTAGAAATGGTTGTGCATGAAAATCCCAGTAACTGAGCAGATTGTGAAATACTCAGACCGGCCCGTTTGGCATCAACAACAATGCCATGCACAAAATTGCTTAAATCACCTTTCTTTCCAATTCAGACATTCAGTTTGGAGTTCAAAGATTGTCTTGACCAGCACCACACCCGTAAATGCATTGAAGAACTGACATGTGATTGGTTGAGTAGATCATTGCATTAAGAAGGAATTGAACGGGTGTTCCTAATGATTCTTTAGGTGAGTGTGTGTATATACATTTATTTTTTTATTATATACACATATCTAATATGCCCTTAAAGTTTAAGATTATAGGATTCTAGTGAATATCTCGGTTTTACATTAGCTGCTAAATTGAAAACGTGTGAGTGATAATGTGACATACATGCCAAGTAAAAAATTACATTAACTTGTACACTCAGCCATTCGTTATTCCGCCTCAAGGAATATACACAGTCAATTATAAACACTGTTTACAACGAAATTTTTGGTTAATATACAGGTCTCATAAGCTTAAGATCTTAGGATTGTAGTTAATATCTCAGTTTTACATTAGCTACAAAATTGAAAATATTATGAGTGATAATTTGAGCTATGCGTCTTGTAAACAAAGCAATTCTGCTAGCAGTTACTTAGCAATATAGCCAACAACATTAATGAAAAAAACATATTATACATAGTACATAGTACTTACAGTTTAAAAAAAAAAATCTTAATCATCAAAGAGTCCCAGTAATGACATAGAGCATTGTTTTCCCAGGTAAAATCTTAATTGCTATGTAAAAAAATGACAATTTCAGGACAGCAACATTTACGAATGTACCAGGAACCACCAGAATGCCTTTGTTTATATGAATTGCGGCCCACACATAAGAACGACAGACGCAGGTGAAACGTGTCTTAGCAATGTCGAAAATCATCATCCTCTTGAAAGAGAGATCATGTAAATCTCTGTTTCATGAGGACCAAGATAAATGACCAAGATCATGTAAAGTAACCTTCCTATGCCACAGATATGTTAATTTAGAGATAGGTAGTCTGTCTCATGACCCAGATGGTAACACTTCATTTTACAGGGTCCTTGTTACAGTGTAATTACATTCATAAGTACACTGTAACAAGTATTAATTGTAACAAAGTGTAACAACCCATTGTTACAGTGTAAATATATAATGTAACTGGAAGTAATTGTGGTATGTACCTACACATGTGTAACAATGATCACCTTTTTTTAGCTTGTTACACATGTGTAAGAAAGACTGCTTGTTACCCTGCATGTTACACAATGGAAGTTTGTAACCATGAGTTATCCATTCCTTTCATTTTTATGTGAATGATGTGTTGAAAGCAACCCATGTCAACATTGTTGCCAACATATGCAAAAGAAAATGAATTTGACTTCTATATTAAAGTTGAGGTTTTAATGAACACTTTGTACATCTCACAGACATTTTTTTTAAAGTAATCTAGTAATGTTGATGTAATGTTTGCATAACTACAATGTCAGTACCAGCTGCTACACAGGTTAAAGTAACAAAGGTACTTCAAATTTGATTCATTGTGATAGCATTTTGTTTTACAAGTTGAGTTGAATAACAACACATTCTCCATTTAACTATTGCACACAAAAACATACAAAAGATAAGCGTTTGGAAAATAAATTGATCAAATTAATTGTAAATTCAGTCATAATGTCAATAAACTTTTAGCTGCTTTTTTGGGAGCGTGCCTATGTTCCCATAGCCCTATGTTCCCACAGCCCTATGTTCCCACATTTCTAAGATTTCTTTTCACTGAAAATTAGAACCTATATTCCCACAGCCCTATATGGTCCCACATTTTTCAAAATTAGGCCCCCAGAGTTCCCACATTTCTACGATTTGTTTCCTAAATTAGGCCCTATGTTCCCACATTAACCATTTTTATAAATTTGTATCAGATTTTATCCCCCTTTCTCCCAAATTGGTTGCCAATTACACCCAACCTATTGTCCAGTAGCAATGGACCACAGATTTAATGTAGCTCTTAGCTAAATCTGGTGCGCCCATCTCTTTGTTTATTGCAAACGTTTAATGTAAGTGCACATTGTCCTTTTAAATAAACAAACTAAACTAAATAGCATGGAGGCCTCACATTCATTAGCTTCTGGTCAGATCAGTCAAATGAAGTGCAGCAACTGGATGCAAACCATAATTTGCAGTGCATCAATACCTCTGGGAAGCTTTAATAACGTATAGGCACGTTTGAATTTTGAAATACAAGTTGAACCACCATTTATTTTGTATCCCACTTTGGGAGTAGCTGGTCTATAACAACAGTGCAGAACAAAAATAATAACTGTAGTTATCGTGTTATAACATTCCATATAGCGTGCCACCGACTATAGTGCGCAGGGGGGGTGTGCCGTTTTTACAAACGTGCATATCGCGCGCGGTATATTCGCTAAAATACAGTATATACGGATATTTGTACTTATAAGCTCTGCTTCAGCCTAAACCTTTTTTCGATCAGCCTATTTTATTTTTTCTTGTAATGATTGTGATTGTGACGATTTCTGCTGCTGCTGATAGAAATATAATACCTCATTCATTCATTAATTTACTATCAAGTGCTTCCAAATAATCTTGTGGGAGGATAAGGCTTAAATTGAAGGAAAAAATACTGTAGGAACACAAGACCTCATTTTTTAAATGTCCTAGAAATGTGGGAACATAGGGTCTAATTTTAGGAAAGATCTTAGAAATGTGGGTACATAGGGCTGTGGGTACATAGGTCTGTGGGAACATAGGGCTGTGGGAACATAGGGCTGTGGGAACATAGGGCTGACCCCGCTTTTTCTACAATTTTGGCGAAAATCGACAGATAAAACACAAAATGCAACCTAATGCCTTTTTTTGAATGTACTTGAGTCAAACTTTTGTTTAAAAGCATAAATAGAACGGAAACACCACTTTTAAGATTTTCCTTATTTTTTGTTTCGGTCAAATCGACTTTAGAACAGGAGTGATAGGGGCACTACTATGACAGCATCTAAATTGCTATTTTTAGAACACTAAGAAGGCTTAACACAACATGAAACTTTGCTCGATGTATCACCAGGTTCTGTAAACATGAACTTGAGTATTGAGAACATTGTTTGTGTACACTAAAAAGAAAGGTTTTGTACAACTTACATCGTTTCTGCTGTTTGCCATTTTGCCAGTCAAAAAGTGTTAATCTTCGAATGCAATGTAACAGGGAGGAGAGTAAACATGGAACGCTCCTAAAGCTTAGTTCCAAATGCACGGATAATTAATTGTTTTATCGTTAGTGAAAAAAAATATAGACCTTGTAGTTGAAAAAGGAGCGTAATATGAAATAATACTAAAATCAAAAAGTGGAAAGGTTACGTGAAGTCTTGCGTGAGTAGTTGTAGCTAGTGTTGCTAGTTTCACGTGAGAGTCTACGTCAGCTAAGATTAGATTATTTAGACTGATATATTAAATGAAACTTTTCGTTATTATTTGAATAGATATTGCCATGATCTAAGTGGCTAAGTTATCATGCTTTTCATTTGAATTACAACTTCATGACATTTCACCTCCTATGGAGTCCGTTCATTCACAATCGAAGATCGATCAAAACCTTTCTTTTTGGTGTACTCTGTGTACACAAACAATGTTCTCAATGCTCGAGTTCACATGTACAGACCCTGGTGATACTTTGAGCAAAGTTTCATGTTGTGTCGAACCTTCTTAATATTTTAAAAATATCAATTTTGATGCAGTCATAGTAGTGCCAATAACCCTCCTGTTAAAGGCGATTTGACCGAAACCAAAAATAAGGAAAAACTTAAAAATTGCGTTTCTGTCCTAATTATGCTTGTAACATATGCCTAATTAGAATGTACCTATTGTAACATTCCCCCTTCCTGCCCTGGACAATGGCCTAGACCGATATTTGGACTTTTGTGTCTCTCAGTTTCTTTTTACTTTGAGTAGGTCCTATATTCCTGTTCTGTCTTTGTATAGCTGTATGGCCCAGCATCTGTCTAGTTTTCTGTCCCCCTCTTGTGGTCTTAGCTTGTCATGTATTGTCAGCCCCTCCTTGTGTATGCCCATTTAAATAGTTAATCTAAGTCAGCTGTGTGTAGTTTGTCTTCCCCCAGTTGCTATATATAAGGTTCTAGTTCCCTTTAGTCTTTGCTGGGTCATTATACGTTTCTGTATGGTGAAGTTATGACATGCACTGTTCTGCCTGGTCTAGAGTGGTCCTGTAAGTACCTGCTGAGAAGGATTCTTAATTTTCTCTGCTTAGAAAGCTTTTCGAGTGCCTTGTGACTTTAGTTTATATCTTTAGTTCCTTTCTGTTTGAGTATAACTGTTTTTGTGTATTCGTGTTTTCGTTTATATTGTTTTGTAGTTTCTCCCAGTATAGGCGCTCCTGTTATTTTGGTATCCCTTGCTCATTCCTTTGTTTTTATTAATAAATATAAAGCCTTTTACAAATGTTATTGGGAATACCTTGTGCTGTTTTCACCTGCCCCTAAGCCAGATTGTGACACCTACATGTTAATACACAGGAATTAGCTAGTTAAAATGAAGTGGTACCTGGGATGTTTTTAAAACAGCATGCATATTAAAATGAAAGGAATGCATAACTCATGGTAACAAGCTTTTATTGTTTCAAATGTTTATCAAGCATGGTAACAAGAATTTGTAACAGGCTCAAAACATTGATCATTGTTACAGATGTGTAGCTACATATCACAATTACTTCCAGTTACATTATGTATGTTTAAATGTAAACTGCTTTACAGGTCACATGATTTAGTCACATGGGTTATGTTGTCCAATAGATTGCCTTAATCATTCTACAGTTGATTCTATTAATCAATTATCATGTTTTTTGAATGGGGAGAACAAGTATTTGATACACTGCCGATTCTGTAGGTTTTCCTACTTTCAAAGCATGTAGAAGTCTGTAATTTTCATCATAGGTAGACTTCAACTGTGAAAGAGAGAATCCAATACAAAAATCCACAATATCACATTGTGTGATTTTTACATAATCCATTTGCATTTTATTGCATGATATAAGTAATTGATCACCTACCAACCAGTAAGAATTCCAGCTCTCACAGACCTGTTAGTTTTTCTTTAAGAAGCCCTCCTGTTCCCCACTTATTACCTGTATTGACTGCACCTGTTTGAACTTGTTACCTGTATAAAAGACACCTGTCCACACACTCAAACAGACTCCAAACTCTCCACAATGGCCAAGACAAGAGAGCTGTGTAAGGACATCAGAGATAAAACTGTAGACCTGCAAAAGGCTGGGATGGGCTACAGGACAAACGGCAAGCAGCTTGGCGAGAAGGCAACAACTGTTGGCGCAATTATTAGAAAATGGAAGAAGTTCAAGAGGACGGTCAATCTCCCTCGGTCTGGCGCTCTATGCAAGATCTCACCTCGTGGTGCATCAATGATCATGAGGAAGGTGAGGGATCAGCCCAGAACTACATGGCAGAACCTTGTCAATGACCTGAGGAGAGCTGGGACCACAGTCTCAATGAAAACCATTAGTAACACACTACGCCATCATGGATTTAAATCCTGCAGCACACGCAAGGTCCCCCTGCTCAAGCCAGCGCATGTCCAGGCCTGTCTGAGGTTTGCCAATGACCATCTAAATGATCCAGAGGAAGAATGGGAGAAGGTCATGTGATCTGATGAGACGAAAGTAGAGTTTTATGATCTAAACTCCACTCGCGATGTTTGGAGGAGGAAGAAGGATGAATACATCCCCAAGAACTCCATCCCAACTGTGAAGCATGGAGTTGGAAACATCATTCTTTGGGGATGCTTTTCTGCAAAGGGGACAGGATGACTGCACCGTATTGAGGGGAGGATGGATGGGGCCATGTATTGCGAGATCTTGGCCAACAACCTCCTTCCCTCAGTAAGAGCATTGAAGATGGGTCATGGCTGGGCCTTTCAGCATGACAACAACCTGAAACACACAGCCAGGGCAACTAAGGAGTGGCTCCGTACGAAGCATCTCAATGTGCTGGAGTGGCCTAGCCAGTCTCCAGACCTGAAATCAATAGAAAATCTTTGGAGGGGGCTGAAAGTCTGTATTGCCCAGCGACAGCCCCGAAAATGGAAGGATCTGGAGAAGTTCTGTATGGAGGAGTGGGCCAAAATCTCTGCTCCAGTGTGTGCAAACCTGGTCAAGAACTACAGGAAATGTATGATCTCTGTAATTGCAAACTGTACCAAATAATGAGTTCTGTTTTTCTGATGTATCAAATACTTATGTCATGCAATAAAATGCAAAATCATAATTTAAAAATCATACAATGCAATTTTCTGGATTTTTGTTTTGGACTCCGTCTCTCACAGATGTGTACATGATGTGTACAGTTGATGGGTAAATATTAAAAACCTCTACATGCTTTGTAAGTAGGAAAAGCTGCAAAATTGGCAGTGTATCAAATACTTGTTCTTCCCACTGTAAGTGTTGTGTGTGTAGATGTCATGTATTCTAAATGATTGTATCAGAGAGATTTTATCTCTGCTTTGCCCCTCAAGGCTTTGTTTATTATAGTCTTTACGGATTAAAAAACAGTTTATTTTAGCTTAAAACCTTCAAGCTTGTCTTCATTCCACAATCACATCACAGAAGCCTACAGTCATGACAATATATTACAAAATGCTAAATCGCATTTCACAATATCTAACTAGCAACAATTGCATATTATGGACAAAATAATTGGTAACAGTTGTGCTCATAAGTTTGCATACACTGGCAGAAGTTGTGAAATTTCTGCATTGATTTGACAGTTCATGCAACAGATCAGAATGTTATGTAAGTATAGTGCTCATCTGACGCCATTAATTATCACACAGTTGTTTGGCATACTGATAACAGAAACCATACTGATAACAGAAATCACCCAAATAACCCTGTGCAAAAGTTTACATACATACCCTTTAGTTTTTGGCCTTGTTAAAGACACACAATGTGACCCACACAGGTGAAAATGTAAATTAAAGGTTAATTTCCCCCACCAGTGGCTTTTTAAATTGTAATTAGTGTTTGTGTAGAAATAGTCAATTATTTTTTTAGCTCTCACGTGGATGCTGTCACAGTCCAAAATGAGGAGGCAGGCGCGTCTTCACTAGACATATATTTATTTACACACTAGGGACCACAAGGGAGAACTGACAAGAAACAATGAACTACACAGAACAAACAAACCCACAGAACTAAATACCCAACTAACGAGGGAAGGATGTGCAGGTGTGGAGCAAACGAGAACTGATAGGCAGACAAAAACATGTGACGGGATCATGTGACACAAAGAGTGGGAAACAAAACCAAAACAAAACATATAGGGGAGAAACCACCCTGTAGTGACACAGAACAAGGACAGAGTCTACAGACAATGGCCCTCATTTATGAAACGTGCGTACGACCTAAAACAGGCGTACGACGGGCGTACGGCGATTATTACGCAAAGCAAGGGATTTATCAATTTGAACGTGATCGTAGGCTGAGATAAAATCTCACGTCTGGTCTGACTTCGTGTACGCAAATTCTATAGTGTGACTAGGCGTGTTCATGGTATAACCACCTTGTTCAGTGAATTGTTGAACCAGCGATCATTGATGAATGTGTCTGCATAGCAACTACCCCATATTGCAAATTACATTTCAGAATTACGAATTAATTATATACAGCACATTGCTATTAAGT
>JACXGM010032052.1:0-12766 GCA_016801145.1 Umbra pygmaea
ATCACTGTCTATAACCTGTATCACTGTCTATAACCTGCATCACTGTCTATAACCTGTATTACTGTCTATAACCTGCATCACTGTCTATAACCTGCATCACAGTCTATAACCTGCATCACTGTCTATAACCTGCATCACTGTCTATAACCTGCATCACTGTCTATAACCTTTATCACTGTCTATAACCTGCATCACTGTCTATAACCTGCATCACTATCTATAACCTGCATCACTGTCTATCATAACTGCTACCAATTGCTGCTTGCTTTTTGCTCCAAGGGTTATTCAAGGACCTTCAAATATTTTTATACCATCCAGAGAATTCTACCTTTGATTTTAACAGGCGCCTTGGTATTCATTGTTGAATGCTTACTTTGCACTAACAGAGGGAATTTACATAAACTGCTGAATGTGTCCTGAACTCATCACTAACTTCAATTTATCACATACAGGGGCCAATTAACATTTGAAGGTGATTGATTATTCCTGAGCTTATTTAGGATTGCTATTACAAAAGGGTAGGAAACGTACCCAATTAGAATTTCAGTTTGGATTTTTCAATTTTATTTAATAAGTCTTGGGCATGGTGTGGAAATAGATGGAAAGAAATGTACACTATACGTGCATAAAGCTCTCAGGCATAGAAACAAGAAAATGTGCAACAGTGTGATGGAGTGTAGAGCTTCTATAGGCATTGTAACTATACTAGTAATCTTGAGTATGTAGTATCACAATGAGCTGAAATAACACTCCAGTATATTTCGTAACAATGTACTAGTTAAAGGTTTTATTTCTATCAATATTGATGAAAATCTCTGAGGATTGTTTCCAGAACCGTGTTGAATCTATGCCACAAAAACCTGAGGCGGTTCTGAAGACAAAAGTGGGTCCAACCCAGTATTAGCAAGGTGTACCTAATTAAGTGGCTGTCGAGTGTATATTACGATTGTGTGTTTTACTTTAAGACACTGGTTTTATCTATTCTAATGTTTAATTGAACATCAACAGAATGCATTGACGCCTGTCTGCCTGCTTAATATTAAGCCACAGCCAGAAGAATCTGTAAAACCAATCTATTTCTGTGAACGTTTCTGTACACTCTAAAAACAAATGGTGCTAAATAGCACTAAAAGTGGTTCATGATTTGTATCTTTAATAATGGTGCTATGTAGAACCTTAAGAGGTTTCGTATAGCACCTTAACCACCCCAAAGAACCACTGAAGAACCGCTGAATAACCAAACTGGGCTTAACAGGTTCTTTAAATGATTTTGGTGCTATATACAGTGCCTTGCGAAAGTATTTGGCCCCCTTGAACATTTCAGGCTGCAAACATAAAGACATAAAGATATAAAACTGTAATTTTTTTTGAAGAAGCAACAACAAGTGGGACACAATCATGAAGTGTAATGAAATTTATTGTATATTCCAAACTTTTTTAAACAAATAAAACTGACGAATTGGGCGAGCAAATTTATTCAGCCCCTTTACTTTCAGTGCAGCAAACTCTCTCCAGAAGTTCAGTGAGGATCTCTGAATGATCCAATGTTAACCTAAATGACTAATGATGATAAATAGCATACACCTGTGTGTAATCAAGTCTCTGTATAAATGCACCTGCTCTGTGATAGTCTCAGAGGTCCGCTGAAAGCCGAGTTTGCTGCACTGAAAGTAAAGGGGCTGAATAATTTTGCACACCCAATTTTTCAGTTCTTTATTTGTTAAAAGAGATTGAAATATCCAATATATTTTGTTCCACTTCATGATTGTGTCCCACTTGTTGTTGATTCTTTACAAAAAATTACAGTTCCATATCTTTATGTTTGAAGCCTGAAATGTGGCAAAGGGTTGAAAAGTTCAAGGGGGCCGAATACTTTTGCAAGGCACTGTAGCGCCACTACTTCTTCAGCATTTTTTCAGCGGTTCTTCAGCGGTTCTTTGGGGTGGTTAAGGTGCTATATGGCACCTCTTATGGTTATACATAGCACCATTTTTAAAGATATGTGCTATATAGCACTTAAAGTGGTTCCCTTATGATTACAAGCCATGAACCACTTTTAGTGCTATTTAGCACCATTTGTTTTTAGAGTGTACGTCATAAACTGTCCATGGAGTGTTTTTTGAATGCTACCACAATGCATTCATTTTCTGCATGGCTGGGGACACTGTTTGGCTCAAAGGGCCACAAAAAAGGGCAGATACAGTATTAAAAAATGCTGAATAATTTCTAAATACACTGCTTACACACTAAAATTAAAACTTTCCCACAATTAGCAAAACCTTACACTCAAGGAGCAAAACACCGGCCTAGATTTGTACCACTGTAAGCACATTGTCAGCTTCACACCTTTCGCAAAACATTACAAACATTTTGATTTGCAAAACACTACACACACTTGTATGCAGTTGATACAGACAATTATCCTGATGTCATTTCCTTGCAATTTCAAAGCAAAGGCATTCAAATGAACACACCCATTAACCAATTGTTTAAACACAGCCACCAGGTGGGCAAACACATGATTTCTTAATTGTAGACACACCAACCAGGTTTAGGCACTATATAATGGTAAATGGACTGCATTTATATAGCGCTTTTTCTGACCAACAATGGCCACCAAAGCGCTTTACATTGCCTCACACTCACCCGTATATAAAATGCAGCAGGTAAATTCACCTGCCTTCAACCAAAATGGAAGAAGTCAGAAGAAGAAGACTGAGTGAGAGGGGGAGTGCACAGAGGAGGAGGAGGAGGAGGAGGAGGTAGAGGAAGAGGCCCAGTCAGAGGTAGAGGCCAAGGTGGAGGTAGAGGAAGAAGGAGAGGAAGACCTGAAGCCGGAGAATATGCTCAAAGAAGAAGAGGACCAAATTTATCAAATGAAATTCGCGCAACATTAGTGGACCATGTTGTGAACCATGGGTTGACGCTGAGGGAAGCTGGACTAAGAGTTCAGCCAAATCTTAGCAGAAATACAGTGGCATCTGTCATAAGGACAGTTTGACTAGAAAACAGGTAAGAGAAAACCTGTCTACAGTTACAGTTATCAGTTGCTTATTGTATGCACCATATCAGCACTTTTGATACCCCTTCCTGTGGCATTTTACAGTAGGTTGCATGTTTTATTTTCTACATAGGATTGAGGGTCGAGAACAACAAGGAGGAAGAACAAGAGAGAGAGAGATCATAAACATGGTTTTGGCCAATAATGCTATAAGGCTCAGAGAAATCCAAGCCAACATTATCAGTGCCCATGCCATTTTCAATAATGTCCATCAGGTCTCTCTGTCAACACTGGCACGCATCCTGAAAAGACATCAGGTTCAAATGAAACTAATTTATTGAGTGCCTTTTGAGCGGAATTCAGAGAGGGTCAAATGGCTGCGGCATGAGTATGTGGAGGTATGTATTGTTCACTTTAGCACTGTGATGTTGCATACTGCACACATGACGTTTACACGATTACACAATCTTTACTTTCACTGTATTTCAGAGAGTTTTACAGATGGATGCTGAAGAAATCCTGCATGAATACATATATATAGTTCAAAGTTCAAAGTTGTTTATTTATCATATGCATCGAATAACATCACATCATCCTATGCAGAGAAATTCATAGATGAGGCAGGTTTCAACCTCACAAAAGCAAGGAGAGGCAGAAATATCATTGGCCACAGGGCTATAATCAATGTCCCAGGGCAACGTGGGGGTAACATCACACTTTGTGCTGCCATCACACAGGATGGGGTCCTCCTCCGTCATGCCAAAATGGGTCCTTACAACACACCTCACATTCTCACATTTTTGGACCGATTGCACAACATCGTCACAGCAGGTAACCAAATGCACCTGATGCAATAGATTGTCATCTGGGACAATGTGTCATTCCACCGCTCTGCTCTTGTTCAGAACTGGTTTCAACACCAACAGTTTACAGTACTATACGTTCCACCATACTATACGTTTCTAAACCCAATCGAAGAGTTTTTCTCTGCATGGCGGTGGAGGGTTTACGATCTCCGGCCCCAGGCTCAGGTACCCCTCATTCAGGCCATTGAGGACGCCTGTGACCAAGTCGATGCCGCAGCTGTGCAAGGATGGATTCAACATTCAAGACGGTTCTTCCCACGTTGTTTTGCCAATGAGGATATTGCCTGAATGTTGATGAAATACTCCGGCCAGATCCAGCTAGGCGAAGAGATAAATTCTAGTATTTTCTGTACTTTTTCAGATCATTTTTGTGTTTATTGTTGTTTTTTTGTGATTGTAACCTGTACTGGATACCGTATTTTATGTTTGTCTGTTGTTTTCACAGCTAACAGTATTAGCAGTAACACTACTGTAGTAGCATGAAAACTGGGACATGTTTTGTTGTTGATTCTTCATGTCAACATGTTGACTGATTTGGGTATATGGAGAGAAATAAATAATATTTTCCTCAGTCTGCTGCATTGGTCTTGTGTAGTGTTTGGTGAACTTGAATTTGCACTTTCTCTGTGTAATTCATGAACAGTACTCTAATCACTGAGAAGTAGAATTGCTAAAAGTGTTTTAGTTTAGCAAGAGCAATATGTATCTGGTTCAAACATAATTAAGTCATATGAAACATGTTTTTCATACTGTAACAAAATCTGTTTTTTATAAATTAGTGTATAGTTTTTGCAAGAGTGTTTCATTTTGCAAAGGGTCTGAGGTGTTCTGCTAATTGGGTGTGTGGTTGTGCTAATTGTGTGTAGTGTTTTAAAAAAAACGGTCCCTGTTTTCAAAATTGTGCTTAAGCAATTGAAATAAAATGTGATAGAAATTATCTGATTGTGACTAAATATGAAAATGTATAATTGCAAAGCATTTTGAGCATTATTCTAATGAATACTACCTCAGGACAAGACTAGATGCAACATCTAATACCTATGTGCTATATACACAGTGTTGGGTATAGTTACTTTTAGGAGTACTTTTTAGTTACTTGATGAGTTCACAAGTTTTGGGAAGTCCCTAATTAAGACAAAATTATCAGGTAAATGGAGTTCATTTCTTTACAGTGACCTATAAAACAAATAGAAAGAGTAAAGAACATATAAATCATGTTCACCAGTAAGATATGAACTCCATTTACGTGATGATTTTGTCTCAAATAGGCACTTCCCAAAACTTGTGAACTCAACAAGTAACTAAAAAGTACTCCTAAAAGTAACTATACCCAACACTGTATATACATTCAGATTATAGTCATTTAGCAAACATACCAGAGTGACAAAGCATTCTAATATGTTGTTTCTCTACCTTAGTAAAGAAATAGAAAGATGTTTCTGTTACCATTTTAAAATTCAAAGGTAAGGTAATTGACTTACAATTCTATGCAATATTTAAATTGTGTGGGACCCCTGAAAGGCAGAGCGGTAACAGTGTCACTGTGTCAAGCCCATGCCGTGAAGGGTGGTGAAATTGGCCAGCATCGTCTGGGTGGTTAGTGATTGAATTTACTTGCCGTGCTTTGTCGCATTCTAGCACCTCCTTGTGGTGGCAACGGTGCATGTGAGCTCTATCAAGGAAAGGACCTGGAGAATGTGTTCCATCCTGCGGAAAATTATTCCAGCGTAGGATTCCTGGTTGGGTGAACTGCATGGTATGGGCATGAAAAGACATATCTTGACATTGACTGTCCCGAGGAAAGCTGTGATGCAGGGCCTTACAAATTGAGGGTCATTAAATTGGGTAAAAAAACAGAGGTACAATGTCAAAAATAAATATGTTGATTTGTTGCAGTGCTTAGGGTATTCTTTAATTGATCCCCAGCCCTGCATACAGTATAAAACAATCTGCCAATCGAGCCTGTGCCAAGTCCCTGTCACGTAAACCTGCCTGCGGTGGTGCCAGGGGCATTGGAGCTGGGAAAACTTGGCACAGTTTATAGACAGACTGCTACTACTGGATGTTGTTGACCCAGGTTATAATATAAACTCATTCACAATCTGTAAATGTATTCACTGTCTATTGTTAAAGGGATAGTTTGGGAAATGTTATGTTTAATCAGGTTTAGGAGGAAGTAGGACTTTCATGATGACGCCCAAATAGCTTCACCTTTTCCGTTCCAAACTTGGTCCTCCGTTTGAGCATTTACATACACCTCTGCTATTTGCTGTGTCTCAAACCTGAGGAAGTGAATATAATCCAGGTTAAAGGGGCTAATTACACCCTTCAGTGGCCCATTCCAGAAAGTGTGCAAGAGCTTAAACATGCATCTCATGTGACAAAGACTTCAGGGACTCACTGAAGTAGGTTCCTTGCCACAAAGGATTTGTATTCATTTGTAATGTGTTGCCACCATCTATTGGAACTTTTAGCAGTTGCAGAACCATTGTTAGAGACCATCAAAAGTTTTAGATACCTAATTAATATTTCAGTTTTTAGCATATTCCAATTTTTCCACTTTTTTGTTGAAGCGTTCTCAGACAGTTGTGCTGTTGAAAGTTCCATTTCTGAGATTTATTTGGCTGTCTAATTGTGTGCACACTGCACAAGCAATATCGAAGTGGATGGACATGGCTCAAATCTGTTCTAAACCGTCTCCAAATTAAATGACAATTGTTTTGTTAAAATGTTAGGATTCTCAACATACGAAAAAGTTTTTTTATTGGCAGTCATACATACTAAACAAGATGTGAACATTATGTTGGGCAGGAGCAGATAAAATAAACTGTCCATGATTACAAAAAACTTTTTGGAAAATGTTTGTTTTCTCTATCCTTCAAAACCCATTAGAACTAATTGAATCAGATTGGAGGAGCATGGGCAGTCAGTAATCAATATTTTTGGCCAGATGACTTGACTGAACTTCCTAAACCTTTCAGAGGCTTTTAAAGTCATACTAACTTCAGATTTATATTACTATTACAAATAAGTCTAATCATGTCTCCCAATATCATAGCAGAAAGTAAATTGGTCATTTGATACATTGTTTTAAATAGGATAATACAACTTTTTATATAAAAATTGGTAGGGAAACCATTACGTTACTTAGAATTAGATTATAGTGTTTGGTCATTTGTTAATCCCTTGATCACTCACAAAAATAAAATATTTACTGTAGATGGGGAAAAAATATAGTCCAGAAGAAATTTATATTCAAGTCTGGTGACAACATTCAGGGTAGCAAAATTAGTATTTGCATATTTTCAGACTGTACACCTGGAGACACATAATTTACTCTCAATTGTTCTCTTAATTGCTCAAGAAATAAAAAATATATAAATGCCCAACACAGAGACCTGGGCCAGTGTTCACAAAACATTTTATCTTACCACTAAATGGACTCCTAAACAGCACTAAAAGTTTTTAGCTAAGAGGTTTCTCTTAAAACCTATCCACAGAGCTGTTGAGACCAAATTATTTTTAGTGCTAAGTGTAGGGGCGTGGTTGACCCCGTTGCTATGGATGATGCAATGTTCCATGAACAAGCTTACTTACTATGGCCACAGTGATTGGCTGATAGGAGCTGGGAGTCTGTCAGTGAAGTAATCACAGCAATACTGTAGGATGTTCAGTTGCAATATTGAAAATATATATGTTAAAATAAAAATGATATATATCTCTTTAAATGTTTAATATATGTTTACTAGGATGTTTCATGCTGCCATATTGAAAACAATTTATATAATTCTCAGTTTCATGTTTAATCAGTGACACTACCGCTACATTTTATTTTGATATATTATGTACAGCAAATTTGTTAGCCTCTTGCATGTCTGGCAGCTCGTGGACAATAGCCTATTGCAGAATTCATGAGACAGACTATTGCCACAGGTTATAGGACAATAGGGCAAAATGTTCAACTATACTACTGTAAACCACAAACATTCAATGTACTTCGGCTATAGAAAAATGAATATAAATATTTGTATTCATAAATTAACCTCGCTATACTTATTTGACATATACTCTTAGACAAAAAAATTGGTTTCCTAAAATTAGGGGGGACACTGTTTATTTTTTAAGTTTCCCATAAATCAGCGAGTTAGCCACTGTACTGTTATAGCCTTAAAAATATTTTGTGAATTCGGGCCCAGGAACTTCTCCAACGAATCGCCACAATTTACTCCTGCCTGTTGACAATTTATAGCGAGATAGAAAGTATATCTCAGCTGACTGCAAACAAAACGAGGCAAAAGTCACAGGTTACCGATATTCATGACAAGGATACTGTTTCGTTTCCAGGTGGAATAAGAAAATTGCTTTGCAACGGGTTAGAGTTTCTCTAACTTGTTTCAATGAACCTTGGTAAATATATAGCCTCAAGCCAGCTGCTACCAGTCAGGCGCTGCCTGTTTTCTGGGCCTGAAGGGAGTTTTTAATTCACTATTATACTTTAGCTGCCTTCAAATATGCTTCAAACACTTATGGGAATGAAGTTGTTAGGCCTTGGTTCAGCCCATGAAACTCGAATTTCATGTTCATACGCTAGTCGTAGCCTAACATCCTAGCCTGACATCTGTTAATGGAGAAAAGTTGTTCTGTTTGCCAGCGCACAACACGCTACAGTCGTCCGGTTTGGGACTGGGACCGGGTAAACACACCACCGCCTGTCCACTTCGAGCCACCCTACATGGTCCTAAAGTCAGCTGAAAAGACGGTGCTTCTGACTTCTAATAGCTGATTTAAACCTGTTTTAATTTTTTAGAGTATGCAAGCAAATCCAATTGACCTTCCTGAGATTATAATCCGTCTTGGTTTTAGCCTACTCATGTAGAGAACGATGTATCTTGAAATCTACAAACTAGCATATTTTCCTAAAGTCTGGTGAGTACAATGACATAGTAATGACAAATGGAAGAAATAAAACTCTAAGCGTAAATGCACATTATGTAAAATGATGTATGTGCATTACCAAATTCAAATTGGATTAAAACCACAAAACTGTCGAACGTGGAAGTTATATATTTAGCATTGGAATAGCGGCCGATTCACATACCGACTGCATTGAAATCCTTATTTTTTTTATCTAAGTTCAACACTCAATGTTAATTTTGTTACACCGAATATTATTATAAATATCATGCAAAATATCTAGATGAACCCTGCCCTGCCTAGCCGTAAGACATTCTCACTAGATCAAAGATTTGAGTTATACCTAATGGTTTTTTTATTTAGTAATTAGTGTTTTTGATATTAAGGAAAGCTGTGCATACCTATTTAATTTCCCCCGGCAGTAAATCTAGAGTTTACAGCTACAATGTGAACCGTGGGAGGTAAGTCTTATAGGCTCTGTGGCGCAATGGATAGCGCATTGGACTTCTAGGCTGAATCGGCGAAGGGATTCAAAGGTTGTGGGTTCGAGTCCCACCAGAGTCGTTGGGTTTTATTTGCCTTAAATCACAAGTGACCTTTGGGTTGACACACAGCCAAGAAAAGTGACATTCCTAGCTGGCTTGGCTGTTTAGAATGATATAATATAGTTATTATAGGCCTGGAGGAAGTGCTTCTGTTAGAGTTATTAACTGTCCTGTCATACAGTTAATGTTACATTTCAAATTTTTGGGATTTTCACTAGATTGGATTCTACTGTCAGAAGTTACTTTTCATAGGTTTGGAGAACATTGCAGTAGATTAAGATAATATGTGTGGCAGGATAGCAGAGAATGTATCATAGTTTGCATTAGGAAATACATTACAGTAATCCACATCCATTCTGAACATTGCAGTGTTTGACTGCCAGAGAGAAGTATTCATTTCATGTAGGGTAATTGTAAGCAATCACATATTGTTCTTCAGTCAGAACACACATACATTCTTTCATCCAAATCACACTAGACCTAGATAATGAAGCAATAACTGTTGTTCATCTTCTGAAATGAGTCTTGGTGACACTTCCACATGTGGCTGAAGCTTTGGGGAAAACCAACTCCTTGATTTATGAAGATATATTCAGCAAGACAATCATAGATGAGAACCTATCTGGTGAACAGTAGACATTCAAAACTCACCCACACACCTGTGATTTTTGTTTTAGCTCTCTCCTCAGTCACTCTCTTTGTTACTTTATGCCTATATCTCTTGCTATCATACGTATGTTTACCCTTAGCCCCTCACCCTAAAAGCTGTATCTTTGTGTTCAATTTGGATTCTCCTGTCTCTTGTTGCGCTGTTCAAATGTCCAAAAGTAAGGTTACAAATGTCCAAAAGTGCCTGGCAGATCGTAGGTAATTATGTGAAAAAACATTCTGGTGAACACATAAGGTGAACTACAAAAATGTAAACTCAGAATGAAATTAATTGATTTTATTTAAAACTACGTGTCAAAGAACCGCAAGCAATATTCTGAATAAATTCAGCACCATCGAACCATTCCTTTGGTTTGTGTAAAAAAAACTCTGGTCGACACCTCTCATTTCTTTCCCTGTGGTCAATCGCTCTCTATCCCCTGCCTGCCTGTTTGAAATTGGTCAATGCAGAGTAATTAAATAATGGTAAAAGAAATCTACTGTGTCTGAGGCAGCAGTGGCCTCTCCTGGTGATTTGGGTGTACTACACTATTGTGAAATTAAACCAGAGCTGTCCAAACTTATTCCTGTATGTCTACTGTCTACTTCTCTCCAACCCTCGTTGTGGGCAGCCTATTTAAGCTTTCATATATGTAATTATTAGAATTAGGTCTGCTAAATTAAGGTTGAAGAGAAAACGTACAGGACGGTACATCTCCACAAACAGGGCTGGGCAGCACTGGATAAGATCAGAAACAGGGCTGGGCAGCCCAAACCACTGGGAGTAAAAATATTCAAAGTTCAAAGTTGTTTATTTATCATATGCATCGAATAACATCACATCATCCTATGCAGAGAAATTCTTTTGAAATATTGCGTCATAAGCTAAAAAAAGTGTCCTGGTGTGGGATATATCGAATCTGTAAAGTTTGTTTCAACATTTGTATCTGCCAATTTCTTTGCGATTGATTCTCACAAAGGGGTACTACATTCAAATCGCCAGGAGACGCCTGTCAAAGAGATTCATGTCAGAACGACAGCAAGAGAAGCAAACATAGAAACAAAGGAACAAGAGGTCTATTGCATCAAATCATTACAGACCCCTCAACTCCTCTGTCTCTAGCACATACATGTTGAGGGCTGGGCAATCGAGCCAAGTGTGTCTCTATTAATAAAATACACTGCTCAAAAAAATAAAAGGGAACACTAAGATAACACATCCTAGATCTGAATGAATGAACTAATTGTATTTCAATTGTATGAAATACTTCAATCAAAATTACACAAAAATGATCAATGGAAATTAAATTTATTAACCCATGGAGGTCTGGATATGGAGTCACACTCAAAATCAAAGTGGAAAACCACACTACAGGCTGATCCAACTTTGATGTAATGTCCTTAAAACAAGTCAAAATGAGGCTCAGTAGTGTGTGTGGCCTCCACGTGCCCATATGACCTCCCTACATTGCCTGGGCATGCTCCTGATGAGGTGGCGGATGGTCTCTTGAGGGATGTCCTCCCAGACCTGGACTAAAGCATCTGCCAACTCCTGGAAATTCTGTTAGTGAATGGAGCGAGTCATGATGTCCCAGATGTGCTCAATCGATTCAGGTCTGGGGAATGGCTGGGCCAGTCCATAGCATCAATGCCTTCCTCTTGCAGGAACTGCTGACACACTCCAGCCACATGAGGTCTAGCATTGTCTTGCATTAGGAGGAACCCAGGGCCAACCGCACAAGCATATGGTCTCACAAGGGGTCTGAGGATCTCATCTCAGTACCTAATAGCAGTCAGGCTACCTCTGGCGAGCACATGGAGGGCTGTGCGGCCCCCCAAAGAAATGCCAACCCCACCCTTACTGACCCACCGCCAAACCGGTCATGCTGGAGGATGTTGCAGGCAGCAGAACATTCTCCACGGCGTCCCAGACTCTGTCACATCTGTCACATCTGCTCAATGTGAACCTGCGTTCATCTGTGAAGAGCACAGGGCGCCAGTGGCGAATTTGCCAATCTGTAAGCACAACCCCCACCTGTGGACGTCGGGCCCTCATACCACCCTCATGGAGTCTGACTGTTTGAGTGGACACATGCACATTTGTGGCCTGCTGGAGGTCATTCTTCAGGGCTCTGGAAGTGCTCGTCCTGCTCCTCCTTGCACAAAGGCGGAAGGAAGCGGTCCTGTTGCT
The DNA here is from genome assembly GCA_016801145.1 of Umbra pygmaea. Lineage (NCBI taxonomy): Eukaryota > Metazoa > Chordata > Actinopteri > Esociformes > Umbridae > Umbra > Umbra pygmaea. Next base: position 12,166 of record JACXGM010032052.1, read on the forward strand.
GAGTTGTTGCCCTCCTACGGCCTCCTCCATGTCTCCTGATGTACTGGCCTGTCTCCTGGTAATAATAATAATAATAATGCATTCAACTTATATAGTGCTTTTCTTCCAAGGAACTCAAAGCGCTTTACACAGTGAGGGGAAAGCCCACTTCACCCTGGGGCATTGCGAATGATCTTTAGACCAGAGGGAAGAGTGTCCCCCACTGGCCCTCCAACACCACGTCCAGCAGCACTGGTCTCCCATCCAGGGATTAACGAGGCCCGACCCTGCTTAGCTTTAGAAGCAAACCAACAGTGCAATACAGGGCTCTATGCTGCTGGTAACGCCTCCAGGCTCTGGACACTACGCTGACAGACGCAGCAAACCTTCTTGCCACAGCTCGCATTGATGTGCCATCCTGGATGAGCTGCACTACCTGAGCCACTTGTGTGGGTTGTAGACTCCGTCTCATGCTACCACTAGTGAGTGAAAGCACCGCCTGCATTCAAAAGTGACCAAAACATCAGCCAGGAAGCATAGGAACTGAGAAGTGGTCTGTGGTCACCACCTGCAGAACCACTCCTTTATTGGGGGAGTCTTGCTAATTGCCTATAATTTCCAC
>JACXGM010032053.1:0-12764 GCA_016801145.1 Umbra pygmaea
GGGCACATGTTTGCGTGTGTTGTGCACACTGTGCCCCCTTAAAAAAAATTGGTGCATGACGCTTCTGACTGAATTAACACTGTCGTGACTAGTTACTGTAGGCATAGTGACATATTTTCTGTGTTTTTTTCTGACTGGACTGAAGTGTAGATAGCTTCCTACTATGTGCATTTTTGGTATGTTAGAGCAGATAGATGATTTACATGATTTATTTTCAAATGTAAAAGCAATTTACACTAATAACTATTTCATTAGTCCGAATGCCACTTATTGATTTAAGTTATTTGCTTGTTATTTAATTTTAGCTAACATTAGTTCTACAGTAACCTATGTGAGGTAAATAAACTCCACTGTTAATGAGAGTGTAGGCTACTTGAAACAGAAATTATGTTATTGACATCTCAAAACAATCATATCACAGTAGCCATAGATGATTGTTTCTAACCCTGGTGCTACTGAACTGTAGCTATGGTTATAGGAAAGTTATTCAAGAGAGGTGGTGCTGGCAGCTCTGCCAAAGGTCATACAGGTGAGAAAAAAAACATTTTACCAGTTGAAACATATACAAAGTCTGAATGGATTGATCACTCATTAAACTTTGAGTTACTGTACATTTGAGTTTAATACCAATAACTTGTTATATATCAACAATAATGAGAGAAAGATGCTTAAGCTGACAGGGCTGATGTAGCTGGACCGATGGAGGTTAGTGTTAAACTAGAAAGAAAAAGCTATTTGTTTCGGTTAAAATGTGTCTGTTTTTGAATGATTTTTTATGAGATTTGTAGTTTAAGAGGTTTGCACATCAAACATCAGTTTATTCATCATTATTCCTTCCACCATAGAAATCCATTGAGTGATTTAGCAACACTGAATTAGGGTTCAATACATTTTTATTTTTAGCAAATGTTTGGACTTATCTTGAAGGGTCATGCAAAAGGAGAGGCTGAGGGACAGGGAGAGCAAACATTTTGGGGCCATAAAAAACTTCTGGGGGAGCATCCCACTAGACCCCCCTAGTATAGCCTTTGCCCCCTATCCATATATCTCCAGTGATGTCCCTGCATGACAGTGGAAAACACCATTGAGTTTCAAGCCACCTGTGGTATGACAATGATTCTACTTAGATTGTACATATAATATTAACAATATACTACACATCTGGACTAAAATGTGGGGACTAAACGTACAATATGTAGTTTTTGGTTGCTAGGGGTCTCTCAATAAAAACAATAACAAAAGATGTACTTGGATGACTTCGGGAAGTAGCGTTGGATCATGGGTTTTGTTATCGTAGTCAATGACAACCTTCCAATCTAGAGTCTACGGCAGAAGAAATTTGTTCACTAACAAAGTAATGTATTGTTAAAAATAGTATAACTTTATTAACCATATGTTTTAGCGGTTCCCTGGAACTTAGAGTAACTAGAGCAGTCAAAGCTTATATGAAGCCACTGACGGAAGACAAAATAAAAAGTCCTGTGTCTTCGAATAATATTACACATTCATCTGGGTTTGAAAGTTGGTGGAAACATTTAGGATAATGTAAGTACACAAGAAATATATATAATATAGGTATAGTGATGTTTGCTTTTTTAAAGCAAAGTACATCTTTTGTTATTGTTTTGGAAAACTCCATATTGTACCTTTAAAAAATAGATTTGCAATCACAAAATTCAAGGAATGGATCATTAAATCTGGCAACCGTTGTGTTGTCTGCCAACTAAAGAATGAAGTTAGAGCTACTATATGGGTGGCCACACAATCATGGGTGTAGAGGGAGTACAGGAGGGGGCTGAGTACACAGCCTTGCAGGGCCCCTATATTGAGGATCATTATGGAAGAGGTGTTGTTACCGATCTTCACCACCTGAGGACAGACAGTCAGGAAGTATGATTATTAGAGCCGTAAGCTTTTTAATAAGCAGAGGGTACACTATGGTATTGAAGGCCTAGCTGTAGTGAATGAACAGCATCCTCACATATGTGTTCCTATTGTCTAGGTGAGTGAGGGCAGTGTGCATTTCTTTGGCGATGGCATCGTCCGTGGGTCTGTCAGGTGGAAGGCAAACTGAAGAGGGTCTGGTGTTTTGGGAAGGGAGGAGACAATGTGATCTTTAAATAGCCTCTTGAAGCACTTCTCGATGACAGACATGAGTGCAACAGGATGGTAGTCAAATCTGTCACCTTCCCATTCTTGGATGTTTTAACACAGAGTGGAACAACGGCCTGTGCAATGGAGGAGTTGAAGATGTCAGTGAATTCTCCCACCAGTTGGTCTGCATAGACTCTGAGAACGCGACTGGAGATGCCATTATTACACAAACCTAAATAAACAGAGTAGCTGTCCGCTACAAAGTACTATCAGATCTCTGTGTTAACAGATTTACTGTGTTCACAAAGTATTTTCTGTTATTGTCTTGAAGGGAATATCCCTAGAACAATAGAAAAGGTACTGGCAGTAAAATACAATGTTTTACAGTGTAGGCCGAAAATGAGCTTTCTCTCTTTGAAAGATCAGCAGCTGCCACTGAAGCATAGGTGGTTTGTCAAATAGTGCCGCTGTACTGTTTTAGCCCCCTGGGCCAGACCCCACTATATCATAGGACTTACTGAAGAGATGAGTCTTCAGCATAGACTTGATTGTTGAGACTGAGTCTGCATCGCTCACAGGGGTTGGCAGATCATTCCACAAAATTGGAGCTCTATATGAAAAAGCCCTTTCTGTTTGTCTACAAATTATAGGAACAATAAGGAGGCCTGCATCTTGTGAAGGTAACGTACGTGTAGGTACGTATGGCAGCACCAAATCAGACAGATAAGTAGTGGAAAATCAATGTAGTGCAGGGGTGTCAAACCGGATCCACAAAGGGCCTAGTGTCTGCAGGTTTTCACTTTTACCTTGTACCTGAATGATTGAATGTCACTAATTGGTTAGGATCTCGCCTCACCTGGCAGTCTACGTCTTAATTGGGCTCTAATTGAAAGGAAAGACCAAAAACCAGCATACACTTGGCCCTCCATGGAACCGGTTTGACACCTGTGATGTAGTGCTTTGTAGGTTAATAGTAAAACTTTGAAATCAGCCCTAGCCTTAATGGACAGCCAGTGTACAGAGACTAGAATTGTGTTTATATGTCCAAATTATGTTCAACTACTAACTTAAGTATTTTGGGGTTCTTGTCTGGGTAGCCAGAAAATAGAGCATTGCAATAGTCCAATTTTGAGGTAACAAAAGCATGGATTAACTTTTGCTTCAACAGAAAGTTTAGAATTTTTGCAATGTTCCGGAGATGGAAAAAAGCTGTTCTTGAGATATGTTTTACATGTTCATCAAAAGAGAGATCTGGGTCCAGTGCAACACCAAGGTCTTTTACAGTTTTTTTCCGATATAACCATTAACAAGATGCATTTACCTGCGTTAAAAAAATCCAGTAGCTGAATAATTCATGTTAGGAAACCATGTACCTGCCAAACAAATATTTAACATGTGGGTGTTAGCCTTTCAAGATCTGCTCTATGATTTTAATATGACTCTGGAAGACGCTTGGAATGAAAGGATCTGGGATAAAGTTTAAAGATGATCTAATTCTGATCTAAAAGCAGAACTGTGTCCATAATTCTGTCTATGAATTTCAGAATGTTTATTGCTTGAGCTGCAACTCAGAGCTGTTTACCAGAAAAGAACGCTGCCTTATTATTGTTTGAATAACAGATTCCCCTTGTGTCATAGCACTTCAGACAAATGTATCTTCTATTATGCATTCCCAAATGTTTTAATTCCATTCATTTATATTATTTTCCTTCCTGAAATCTTATTTATTTAGGACTAAGTCATTTGTGGTTTTTATTTTGCTACTGTACATATGTTTCAACATTAAATGCTATATTTACAAACAGTATATACAGTACTTTCAGTGGCAAGCACAAGTATGTGAACCCTTTGGAAAGACCACTATCTGCTCCTTTGTGTGAGTAGGAACAGGAGAAGCACTGCCAGAGCCCTACAAAATGACCTCCATCGACAAAATTGTCAGAAACAGACTCTATGAGGGTGGCATGAGGGCCTGACGTCCTCTAGTGGGACCTGTGCTCACAGCCCATACCATGTACAGTGGGGAGAACAAGTATTTGATACACTGCTGACTTTGCAGGTTTTCCTACTTACAAAACATGTAGAGGTCTGTAATTTTTATCATAGGTACACAAATACTGTATGTTGCCATATAATGTAATTCATGTTTTCAAAATAGTTTCCTGAGAATGTAATTTGGGAGAACTTCTGAGATGTAATGATAATTAAGATTACATAGTTTGGCCAGAGCACTGGTCAAATGAATGTCATGTTAACAGGGTTCCTACACATTCCACAACGTATTTGTTTTATGGATGTAAACATCCCAAATGTAACACATTAACCTGTTTACTCATAGGTATTACATTGCATTTTAATGCAATTAACTGTTATTTTGTGAATTCTAATTGAAATCTAGTGGCTTCTTTTTCTCTTGATTCTGACTTTATTTTTTCAAATTAATGCAGCTGGAATTAATCCAATAAACATGTTTTTGACAAAGATTTCTAATCGTTTGTGGTCTAACCTGCATCAGAATGAGGTGCAATGGTGCGCCCGAAGGCACGGGTTGAAGACCCAGTCAGTGACGTCACAATATCCAAGTTTGTTTAAATTCATACCTAAGTAATCACCATGACCAAAATCTTTACTTTTTTTACATTGAATCTTGAAAAAAAATAATATAAACCTACCTAAGACCCCTTTTCTTTTTTGCTGCTACCTCAAACCAAAATATTTTTAAGGATGGCCTAGTGGTTTTCATTGAGACTGTGGTCCCAGCTATCTTCATGCCATTGACCAGGTCCTGTCGTGTAGTTCTGGGCTGACCCCTCACCTTCCTCATGATCATTGATGCCCCACAAGGTGAGATCTTGCATGGAGCCCCAGACCAAGGGAGATTGACCGTCATCTTAAACTTCTTCCATTTTCTAATAATTGTGCCAACAGTTGCTGCCTTCTCACCAAGCTGCTTGCCTATTGTCCTGTAGCCCATCCCAGCCTTGTGCAGGTCTACAATTTTATCCCTGATTTAGATTCTGTCTCTCACAGTTGAAGTGTACCTATGATAAAAATTACAGACCTCTACATGCTTTGTAAGTAGGAAAACCTGCAAAATCGGCAGTGTATCAAATACTTGTTCTTCCCACTGTAGTTCGATTTGCATTCCCCCGTAGAATGCCAGAATTGGCAGGTCTGCTATTTGCATCCCATTCTCTTCATAGATGAGAGCAGGTTCACACTAAGCACATGTGAAAGAGTCTGGAGACGCTGTGGTGAATGCTGTGCTACCTACAACATCATCCAGCATGAGCGGTTCAGTGGTGGGTCAGTGATGGGGAGATAAATCCTTGGAAGGATGCACAGACCTCCACGTACTACCAACGGTACCCTGACTACTGTGAGGTGCTGGAATTATATTCTCAGACTCATTGTCAGACCTTACGCTAATGCAGTGGGCCCTGGGTTCGTCCTGATGCAGGCCAATGCACGGCCTCATGTAATGCAAGGCAGTTCCTGGATGACGAAGGCATTGATGCCTTTGACTGACACTCACATTCCCCAGACCTGATTCCAATTGAGAACCTCTGGGATGTTATGTATTGGTGCATCCAATGCCGCCAAGTAGCGCCACAGACTGTCCAGGAGCTCACTGATGTCCTGTCCAAGGTCTGGGAGGAGATCCCCAAGGACACCATCCAGCTTCTCATCAGGAGTATGCCCAGACATCGGGAGTGCATACAGGCACGTGGGTAAATATTTTGATCTTCAAAATGTTTTGTACATCGAGACCTGATGTTTGATTGTTGTGTTCCCTTAATTTTTTTGAGCAGTGTATTTTAATTTGATCTTCATCTAAGTTACAACGAAAGACAAACACAGTCTGCTTAAAATAATAACACACAAACAATTATACATTTTCATGTCTTTCTTGAAACCTTTGTGTAAACATTCACAGCGCAGGGTGTAAAAAAATATGTGAACCCTTGGATTTAATAACTGATGGACTCTCCTTTGGTAGCAATAATCTCGAACATACATTTCCTGTAGTTGCAGATCAGGCGTGCTCAACGGTCAGGATGAATTCCTCTATAACTGTTTCAGTTAAGCTATTTTCTTTGAGTTTCTTGTGTGAATCTCTCTCTTTAGGTCATGTCACAGCATTTTAATTAGCTTGAGGTCAGAAGGCATATTTTCTTCTGTTGAAGCCATTCTGTTATTTATTTTCTTTTGTGCCTTGTGGTTGTTGTCCTATTGCATCACCCAACTTCTGTTGAGTATCAACTGGTGGACAGATGGCATTACACACTCCTGAAATATGTCTTAATAAATCTTCTGTTGATGATAGCAAGCTGTACAGACCTTGAGGCACCCAAACTATGAGCCCCCCTCCCACCATACTTCACATTTGGGATGAAGTTTTGATTTTGGTGTGCTCTCCCATACCTAAATCTGATATATGGCAATATGGTCATATATATGAAAAACCGTAACATATATGCTAAAATGACAATATATTATAATTACAATTTTTTGTTAAAAAATGAAGAAATGTCAGAAAACTGTGTGTATATGTGATGATCTTCCTACCATATATGCCGATATCAGACATATAAGCATTATATACTGTACATTATACATATTATATATTATAAACATATAATCATTATATCAATATCCCACACATAAGCATTCACTCTTGTTTGAATTTGTAGACTTACAAATTAAAAATGTAGCAGTATTTCTATATTATTTATATTAAATCTCATATATACACTGACAGATATTATACAGTACATCACTTAAACACATTGTAAACCATAGGTAAATGCGGATAATGATGTTAAATGTGGCAATGTATGTCACATACAGTATATAAAAATAGCAAATGTTTGTATATTTTGACATGTATGTACATTTATGTGAAGATCTTTCCATTATGCCAATATAAGACATATAGTTATATACATACAGTATATGGCCTTTTTTCTCCACACATAAAGCTATGTTTTCCTTCAAAACCCATCAAATTTGGATTCATCTGTCCAGAAGACTATTTTGCCAGTAGCGCCCTGGAACATCCAGATGCTCTTTTGTGAACTTCAGACGTGCAGCGATTATTTTTTTTGGACAGCAGTAGCTTCCTCCATGGTGTCCTCCCATGAAATTCATCATGTTCAATATTTTACATTTTGTGAGTGTTTTTTACATGTCTGACACCTCCATACTCATTCATTGGATGCCATGTTAGCTGACTCCTGACTCTAATTAGCCTAGGTGTTCAAATTCATATTCCATCGTGCACTGTGAATATTCAAATTATATATTAAATCAAGAGAAATTCATAATTAGTGTGTTATTGGCTTAAGCAGATTGTCCTAGTCTATTGTTGTATTGAAGATCAGATCATATTTGCAAAGGGACTTGAAAGAAATGTAGAAAAAACGTCTGTAAACTAAAGAAATGTCAATATATATGTCGGTTTGATTCCTGAGAGGGCCAAATGTTATTGTGCCCCTGACCAAGACGCTTTATGGTAAAATGCTCTTGGGGATATCCCTGTACTTACAGTAAGTTGCACTGGATAAGCGGGTAGTAAATTACTAAAGTGTTAATGTAAATCTACAGTTGAGTGACATAAAAACAACATTAAATGTCCTAGTAGGTTTTGGGCCACCAGGAGCCGCCAAAACATCTTAAATGTGCCTTGGCATGGATTCTATAGGTCTCTAGAGTCTAAAACAATTCTCCAAAATATACTCACTAATTTGATGTTTGATGATGGCAGTGCTATCTAACACATCAGTCCCAAATCTCCCATAGGTCTTCAATTAGGTTAAGATCTGGGGACAAGGGGACAAGTGGACACAAACCATGCCAGAGATATGCCCCCCATATCTGCATTAGTTATGCTCCTCCAATCATTTATTACATTTTTACTTTAATTAATCACCCATTGGTTTATACACAAACAGTACATAAACAGCATACAGCATGTCATTTTGAAAAGTGTTATGCTGCATACATTGTAAACATTTGTTTTATACACAAAGTTTAAACAATCAGACCTGTGTTATGATAAAACATTGATTGAAATTGAAATAATATAAATTATTTTCACTCTTAGAAATTGTGTATGTCAACTCCCCCATGTACTATGTTAGACTACATGCTCATATCAATGAACTACTGTATCTGTCTCTTGTGTCTGTGTCTGTAGCATTGCAATCATACATTTCCCCCTGCCTGCTAACACGCAACCCAGCTGTCCAGTGCATACGAGCACCACCATTTTTCATCAGTTAGGGCTTAAATTGGAGGGAAGCACACAGGTCTCCTGAACGGAAAAGCAACTTAAGCGGAACTAAATCCCTGACAAACAGATGTATGGCAGATGTGGCTGCCACAGTGACTGATGGGAGCGAATCCGTCCTCACGCTCCCCACAGAACGAGACCTCACGGGGCAGAATTTCTATGATCCAGCAAGTTATCAGTGCACTGCAGTTCTTTCCTATCTATTGCTATTTGCTACTAAACTAGAGATAGCTGAGACATGACTCCTCCAAGGTGTCTGGCATTTGTTCCATTTGTCCCAATAAGATGTATTTCAGGTCTGAAAGGAGGGAACAATCATTGTTGTTTTTCAAATAAGTAAAGTATCTACAACCTTAACTATGTACACATTTATACCAAAACCGTAAGAATAGTCCACCTAACCCAGTGATTAAAATGATTTTGAATTAATTAAGTTTGACGTTGATAATGAAGGAATGTAGCACAAGCTGTGAAATAAGGAGGTATTTTAGTCACTGTCTCCGTATTGACGAAGAAAAAGAATTCTCTGATGCCTGGGGATATTAATATAAAATAGTAATATGTTAAATATAAGTGTATAGTATGTATTTTGTTATGTACAACATGGCACTTTAATGAGAACTATACAGTCAGTGATATTTAATGCATCCATCTGTTGCAATTGGTATCCATCATAGAATCCAAAATTATCCATCCATTATTTGTCTCGGAACAGTGGTTTCTAGCTGTATCTCCATCTGTATAATGTATATCTCTCCAGTCTTCTTCCAGATTTTTATACAGCTTCTTTGTTTCTTTAAAAAAGTAAATGGTACAAAAACGTAGTGGTAATACCATATGCCTAGGAGCTCTCCCTATGTAGCCTGTACCAAGCGGTTTGCGCCTGGGGTGCGGGTGGGTGGTTGGCCCCTGGTGGTTTGTTCTCCCTCCAGGGGCCATAGCAGAGTGTTTAGGTACTGGCATATAGTCCCAGGATAATTACATCCTAGCACACCTCAGTAGACACAGCTAGGACTGGTGCCAATACAGTCAGGAAATACTGTGATAGGAGAGCAATTTAGAAGTGTTGGATTGTGTTCCATACTGTCCACTTCGCAATGTTTTGAAGCCGTAGAAAATGAAAACATGTTTTCTTACTGGACAAATTCCTCTCTGTGACACTTTTTTTGGTTATAAATGCTTGGTAGTAGTAGTAATCCACTCCCTTTAGGTTAGGAAAAAATATTCCCTTTGCAATTAAAAACTTTTGTTTCAAACCACAACTATCTTTATCCGAATGTTTTGAATGCACAGGGCCGTTTATGTTGTTCAATTACATTTTTCCTCCTCTGCACATGTAGAGTAGGTTTGATAAAGGTTAATTCTGTACATTTTACAGGTAGTGGTAAGAAAGAGTTCAGTTTTACATTTTACTTACAGTATATGTGAGCTGGACCAAAATAATTTAGAACAACATATATGTCAAATATAGATAGAGCTGGAAGCAGTATTATGTAAAATATACAAATAAAATACTAATGAATTTCCACTTTCCTTAACATCCCATCCTCCAATGCCTCCATTCCAATAATGTTACTAGCACAGCACATATGTCTGATATGACAACAACATAAATGCTGAGTTTTCAAGTTTGAGTGCAGGACAAATGTCCACACTAGCATTTCAAACGTTTTTTTGTCAATATATTCACTTTCAAAATGCCATTGATGAATTAAAGCCATGTACACTAGATATAGAGAGGGAACACCAATTCAAATATGGTAAGAGTCTCTCTATAGTGGAAAAGCATCATGCAAAGGACAGTATGGGGTAGAGAGCAGTTTGTAGGCCAATGTGGTTGAAGGTAGGGTCATGTGTTTAAGACAGACACTATGTTGGAGTCAATATGTTATCTCCTATCATGACTGGTTCTCAGTTCAGGTATGTAGCCCAGTAAACAAGGTTAAATGTTCCAAAGAGAACAGGGAAAACTATCCGGGACATTTTGTCGATTTTGCTTACGCTGTTATACGTTTTCTTGGCGTCCGCGACTTTGGTTTCGGATGACTTCAGTTGTATGGAGGTGCTGTTGGAGATGTTGGAAATGGTAGAGATAGTGACGTCCTTAGTGATACTGGGGGTGAAGTTCCCTCCCGCTGAACAGGCATTGTTTGGCTTCTTAGATAACACCATAGGGTCTCTTTTCTGTTGAGAACACAAAAAAACAATGCATGTATCAGACGGGTACAAATATGCCCTGTAAGCAGTTGGTACAAATCTTGGCTAAAAGGTTTTAGTTTTAACTGACGTTTTTCTGTCATTCATTTCAGTTCATTACATGGATAGCAGCATATATAATGTTTCACATTCATCTCAACCAAATAATATTAGCTGTCTATCAGTATGCAATAGTGATTTATCTGCTGTTTTCAGTGAGATGCATGCCGAGCCAGTCCCTGTTCCCACCTTGGGATGCTGACCATCCATGGTTTTCTTGCCATCCCACGCCCAGCTCCTTTTTGTAAAGTAGTTGACGGTGGCGAACTCAATTAGAGCAGAGAATACAAACGCGTAGCATACAGCGATGAACCAGTCCATCGCTGTGGCGTAGGCCACCTTGGGCAACGAATTACGAGCACTGATGCTTAGAGTGGTCATTGTCAGCACTGTAGTGACACCTGGTAGAAAATCACAAGAGGTGTGTTTATTAGGACATGACGTAGAAAGTTCTCCCAACTGTATTTAATACCCAGGTGAATGATCAACAGGTGCTTATACTATTTCTCCTGTGGAAAAGTAAAGTAGTGACATTGCCAGGCCTCCTAAAGACAGACGAAAGGTGGCCATTAGATCTACAGTATATAATGACTTAATTTCAAATGAGTATAATTGTGTCGCTGTATAAAATAAACATAACACCTGTTAAACCAGGTTGTTACATTACAAATATATATTTTATCTCAATTACTTATCTGTCTAACAAATGTTTGAATACAAACCAAAATTCTTACAAATTGTTAAATTATCATATGATTTCTGTGACAGGGCATCACATACTGTCAATTTTGAGTTGCAAAGTGGATGTACTATGGTGAAACTAACCAAACACTGTTCTGGCAGGTACAGATTCACGGTTGAGCCAGAAGGAAACCTGGGACAAAATCACAGTCATAAAGCAGGGCATGTAGGTCTGGATAACAAAGTAACCAATCTTCCTCTTCAGGTAGAAGTGGGCCATCATGACTGTGTACTGTCCTGTAGGTTAAGAGAAGAGTGTGACCAGCCTAAACTAAGTGCTGTAGTCATAACAACAGTAAAACCGTTATAAAAAGAGCTCGCTCTGACATTGCACTACAATCATCCATATGAATATCATACAATAAATTAAACATCTATATAGAATAATAATATAATACATTTTACAATAATACAGTTCACAACAAATATAATTATTTAATAAAATCACTGTGCTAAATATCTAACAAAAATATGAATGTAAAACATTGTCTTTAAACATGTAATTTTGACTGTCAAATCAGACAGTTGCTGTGTGAGGTAAATGTGTAGTGGTAAAAAAAGGAGGTAAAAAACATAATATCCTGTTAACCAACTGAAGATTGCATTTGAAGCTTTAAAAAAATCCTTTCTAGCCTCCCACAGCCGGCGCCTGATAAACTATAGAAAATCCACTGATGACTACTGCTTTCTCCAGGCAAAATCGGATTTTTGTATCTCACTAATCCCCTGTCACAATCTGCATCCTGCCATCAGGGCTGGGGAAAGCGCTAGCTCAGTCCTGCCCACTCACTCAGTTCGGCTCTGCTCTGGCCTCGCACACTCAACTGGGACACGACATTACCAAATCTCCAGTGACTGACGGACTGATATCTACACACCTTGGCTTTTAGTCGATCACAACGGTGGAAGGGTTGTAATGGAGGGGGGGTGACCTACTGTCCAATGGGAAGTTTGTGATTCTGTGAGCCAAACGGACGGAGGGCCAAGCAAGGCACCATCATGTCTCCAGCCCAAGAATCTTCAGCTAACCGGCGTCTCCTCGCCCCCCCGGTGAGACACCCATGACTTTTAGCATCTCCCTGCGACGAGAGATTAACCGACCCGGGATCAATCTCATCTGGACTGTTTGCCATTGATGCATGGAGCCCGATGACACTCATATGAACATGTACCTTTGGTGGATTATACTGCAAGGTTTTTGGAGCGTTTATGGGGAACTTCCATTCATTGCCGACAATAACGCAGCCATGTTGGTCAACTGGTAAGTAGTTGGGAAGCAATTTCTTTTTCAATACCTTTCAAATATTGAAATCAATCAAGAATCTGAAATGGAATAAGGCTGGTTATGTCAAAAATGATTGACATATTGTAGGTGACA
>JACXGM010032054.1:0-12765 GCA_016801145.1 Umbra pygmaea
ACATCTCCTGAATTCCTCTAATATTTCCTAATTAATGTCATCAACACATCCATGATTCATGGAAATGTTGCATAAAATACAATAAGCCACAAAGAATGCTGCGACTTGAGTAGTGTACCTGTTCTATCCAAACACCTGACGCGCATTTTCAGTGTGCCAAATGTTCGTTCAATTAGGCTACACTGCGTGTTTGTGTGTGGTTTTGATTAAACAGCATTTTACGCACTTGCTGGCATCATAAATTGTGTCATCATTAACTGTCTTTAACGGATAGCTGTTGTCCCCTACCCAGTTACCCATCCAAGGGGGATTCGTCATGGCAAAGTTGCCATAAATGACTCGTGGGTTGAGCCTGAGTAATTCTGAGTGAAGACATGGGTGATTTTACTATTGGCATTGCAAATTACGTGTGTATACTTGTTGATTGAATGGGTTCCCTTGAGGTTGATGTATATCAGTGCAAATAATTCATTATGAATAATTTTAGTAAATGTGTACAGTAGATGTATATCTATTTTTCACATTTTCGGACACCACAATGACTTCCTCGTGTGGTAATATTTTCCTTCTTATGTATTGCAATAATAAATAACTGCTGCATTTGTGTAGATGAGAGGAGCAAAGTGTATGCGCGTTGTGCACACGCTACATTATGGTTAGGCATGCGCCCTTAAAATAGCGTATGAATAACACGCCACTGACTTTAAACCAGGTTTTTCCTGGTCAGTGGCGGAATTGTTTTCGGGGACTGCAAGATAGCACCAGGGAACGTTTGCACCGGAACACGCCTCTTCTTTTCGCTGAACCGCCCTACGAACGCAAGTTCATTTCCTAATTTACCGACGCGCGTCTGTGGAGGGAAAAGTCCCATATGCGTCGGGTGTAAGATAGGAATGATACATGCGTTTGTGTAAAAAGTCAATTGCGCTGGGTGTAAGATAGGGCCCTAGATGCGGTACACACACTCGCTTACTGCCGGCTTCTCTACTGCGCAGTTAGCTACTGTTTCCCTAGTAATGCAGAGAGCGCGCTCCGCTGACAATGTTGTGCCTCGCAGGAATTTAAGAAAACACATCACAGGCAAACTTCATAACAAAAAATCCCGGTAAATAACAAAGAAATAATATTCTGTTTTTAAGAAATTACATCCAGTGAATAAAAAAAATAATTAACGGGGCTAAAATAAAAGAAGAGCTATCTTTCCACCTTTTCAAACACCCAGTGCTACACATGCAGGCCATACGGGAATGAGCTCAATGACACTGAAGGCCACAACCAAGCACAGACAACTTTTTAGTGCTACAGATCTAGCTATTACAACAACATTATGACAACAACCTAAATAGATAAGCATGGACAAACTGACACTCGTCGGCATCGATCCAGCACAACAACTTGGCCAATGCACAGACCAGCACCACAAAGGCAGGATGATAAAATATGGTTTTAGTAGCCTAATTATACAATCTATGGTTTTAGTCCGTTCTTCGTCTGGGCAAACTTTTCGATGGCTTTGGTAATGAATTCAAGGAGCTGCTGAATATTACAGAATGGCCAATGGGATTAGTCGCGGCTGTCACGTCATTGCGAGAGAATGACCCTGACCAAGCATAATCGGCGCATTTACCGTACATGACATCAATTTATCAGTACGCAACGTATTGTTGAGGAAGAATAGGTGACTTGATAGAACTCGTATCCCTTTATTACAGACTGTTTACGGTATCGACTCCAAAAAGTGATGAAATTAGAGAAATCATTCCGGAGAGTTGGCGGATCTGGTCAAAATAAGTCCCGGAACAAAAATCACAAATTCTGGGAGGTCCCGGATCCTGTTCCGGCATGATCCGCCTCAAATTAAGCACTGGTACCACCTACGTGAGTGCACAATGGTAAAGCTATAGCCTAAATGCTATTAGCAGCGGCATGGGACGCTGATGGTTTATAGTCCAGAGCATACACATATACTTCCAAATGTAGGTGACTCAATTCTCAAAACTGACAGTCAGGATGCTAACGGTTACAGTCAGGGGTTAAATTGGGCCGGAGCTCTCCGGGCTCAGCTCCGGCACATAAGCCTGCTCGGATGTGCCTGCTTGCAGTCAGTTGCCTACTGGAAATATGTCACATAAAATTTGATGAAAGTGATGCTTTTGAAAACATGATATTTCTGACAATAAATGAAAGATTTTTTAAATTGCATGTCTATTTTGTCCCGGCGGAGCTGAGATGAGAACAATCGGAACATGGCCGTATTCTTGTTCAGCTGCTTAAAATCATGTTGTCAGTCGACAATCGCGCATCAAGTTTTATGCTACGTTCAGACCGAACGCTATTTGAGCGTGAAATTCGCTTCTATCGCATCTAGTTGGACGCTTGAACAATCTGAATCCACTCGCTTGTCCAAAGCGAATAGGACGCAAGAATAAAGCGAGTGTTTAAAATGAAATAGACGCACGTTCAAGGCAGAATTGAGATGTTGGGAGGGGAGAGAGGCACCTGCTTAGCGGCGGAGCCAGGCATTTTCCCCCAATGAGACCACAATTCATCATACCCTTAAAACTATGAATAAAGGACAACACATTTAATTTGTTAATATTGCTCCAACACATTGTGTGAAATTTTCAGCATTGTAAATAGTCCAAAGTAAAAGTACAAGGCTGGGTTCATCCGTTTTGGGAAGTTTTTAATTAAAAGCTATATTTATTTTATTTATTTATTTTAACCAGGTAAGTTGACTAAGAACAATTTCTTATTTACAGCAACGACCTGGGAGCAATTAGGGTAAAGTGTCTTGCCCAAGGACACAACGACATTTGGCTCAGTCGGGAATTGAACTGGCAACCTTCTGACTACAAGTCTGACTCCCTACCCACTGAGCCATCTGCGCCCCCAGGTAAAGGCAAGCATAACTAACCATTGGCCATAAGGAATACATTTGACTTAAATGTAGCGAGGAGGAGATCTTCAGAGCACCTGGCCTGTATAAGAAAAGACAGACTAATGCTGAGGTGTTTTCATACCAGCCATTATGGGAAGAATTTGTATGAAATGTGAAATCCAAATTCTAAAGGTAAAACATAAATAAATCCAAATGTTGATTGTACAACTAACCAGTGTTATCATCATTTTTATACCTTCATAATAGGCAGGTTGTAATGAGGCAACTACTGGAGCCAGTAAACAAAACAACATACTCGTTAGAGTGTTTGTTGAGTCCTGGTTACACTATGTGTGTGTTTGTTTGCCTTTGTGTGTGTGTGCGCCTGTGTGCGCGTGTGTGTGAGTGTTGAAGCAGTAGAGAGAATGGAAGAAGGAAGTTTATGTGAGGTGAACCTGGTCACCACAGATTAAAATCTTCTCAGCTGTTGCTACTGTCATATGCTGCACTGCCTCTTCATGTGGCAGATTATGCTTGGCACATTGTATGGGTCACTTCTTATATCATAACAAGGTAATAAAATGTGTAATCAAGTGATGACTGAATAACAGTAATTTACAAAATATAGACTCTTAATCTTGCAGTTTTGCACACATCATAAGACTCAATTTCTCAATTTCTTTGCAAAAAACTCTCCATAAAATGCCATTTAATGGTTTGTTTTTCAAAAAAAAGTTTCAAAAACACCCCGGACCCCGAGCCCCCCCACATAACAAATCCCAATTTAACCTCTGGTTACAGTAACATATTATATTCCTGATAGCGCTCAGGGAAGCAAGTATCAATAAACACAAGACACTCACGACGTGCAATATATTTAAACGTGACTGCTTCAAATTAATGATCCACACCTCTCCCTGGTGTAGGGCTGCTTAAATACAGAATACAGATCTCTAACAGGACACGGCTATTCGTAATCCTTGATCAAAACAATCTACTCAATACTAAATTATTTACATTTTACCAGTTTATAACAGAATACACTGTGCCACGTGATGTTGGATAAGATTTCGTCAAATTTAGTATTCATATTGCTTTATCTTAGTGTGTTTTCTAACACATTTTGAAATTTGAAATGTAATGTAGTATGCAAAGCTTAGATAAATTACTTAGTAAGTCTGCTAGTTCACATGAAAAAGGGAGAGGTTGTTTACAGGGTGGGAAATTAGCACCCAGTTATGCGGGTACTTTTTCCACATGGGCTGGTAACTTTTCCTAATCTACCAGCCACTCTGGTGTGTGAATTTTCAAACATATAATGTTTTTTTATTTTATTTAAACTACTTTAAGCATTACAAAAGATTGGAGATAAATGTGCTTGACAAAATGCAAATGTTTACTCATGAACAAAGACCCACTCCTGTTGAGGTGCATATTTGATTGGGTTTCGTGAAGCTATATCCTATGAGAGTTCCAGCAGTACCATTCAGGCTTTGCAACCTGATTGACTTCACCGGTAGTACTGCCATTTTGGAGATACCGATTTTGTAAACAAAGGCTGTGTTAGACGAGGCACTGGGGTTAGTAGGCAGGCAAAGTGAAGGAGGGGTTGCTGAACACGTCATGTTTTATTTCGCTCTGAGTGCAGCTTGCCAGCTATCAACACAATCTCAGCCGAAGTGTAGATTTAGTGGCCAAAACATCAACTCATAGAAAGACAAGCTAGTCAGCCTTTACAGTACGTTAGTAATTAAGCTAGGTAGTCATATGATTAACATAAGGAACTCTGTCATGGTAATATCAGAAGAGCTTTATAATGATGCCTAATCAGTCTCTTGTTAGTGGCAGTGTTGCCTTATATATAAGTATATATAAGTATATAGTGTATGCAGTGTGTTTGTCTAACCTTAATTTTTTTACAAGTGTAGGCAGGGTACGAAATTAACATCTGCCAAGCGCCAAATGGAATTAGATTTTCAGGTTGGCGAAGAGATCTCAGAAGGCGATCCACCACACTAGTGGGTAAATGTTTGGACTTGAAGTCATGTAACAAAATATCTGCCATAATGTCTCAGAGGAATTTATTTGTTTGCATATTGTTTATCTCCAGTAATTATTACAGTAGCATAACTAGGAGTCAAATACCATTTTGTTCTGTAACTGTATGTTTAACTCATGTTGTTAATTTATCTGTATCTATTTACTGAGGTATACAGGGTTTTTATTGTCCCAAATTGGTAATTTGGAAGACAATGCACAATTTAAAAAAAATATACATCTCAATTGAAAAACACTGTGTTCTTTGCAGTAAAATAGAGCCATGCGTGGGACTGTTTTCTTAAATCCGCTCCCGCCCGCTGAATTTTTTACCATTACCGCATGCTCCCACACCATGTGTGTTCCCTTCCCACCCTCTCTCCTGCAAAGAGTGTGTCCAATCCCACCTGGTCCCTCAAATATTCAGTCACAGCTTGTAGTGAAGAATTTACACAAATGTTTGGGCTATATGTTCAGAATACACTAACTATATTTAATTCCCATTGGAAATCTATTGTTTTTCAGAAATGTATCCATAAACATGTAAACTTAAGTTTTCGATGAAAAAACTAACTGTTGATATTCTGTAGACACCTGAAATAAGTTAAATAAAACTGTTAGAAAACAGTGTTATCCAGACATTCCCCTGATTGGTTGCTTGTCCTGTCTGTCGTCTCTACAGAACTGAAACTTTATTGCCGGTAAAGGTAATGAATACTGAATGAAAAGCCACAGCGAAATGGTTATGACAGAATAACTCGACCAACTTTTAGAATCAGACATGTATACTACAAACTGTAGTATACTAAGCAGTTTGAGGAATGGATTCAAACTGAACGAGGGTGTGTCGCCTGTCCCTTTGTTGTTGTCGCCGCAAACAGCTGTAATTTTTAATTTGGGACGCGACTCCAAAAGATTAAGAACCATTGATGTAAAGCACAACACAAGTAACTAGATAATGGTATAGACATCTTTATGGTAATCCTCAATTCATATAGACTATCTGTTGTGATGTCAACGAAGGCATAATATTCTAGAGTCCAATTCTGTATCATTTTTGTTTGTAGCCTAACAATTGAGAAATTGGCCAAATATCAGACTTGCCTTGCTTTATTTTGTTAAGTAAAAACAGGCTTTAATCTTTTAATTCTTCTTCATTTGACGACTCCATCCTTGTTGTTAACTAGCTAAATACCGGGACCCACACACTTTTGCCTGCAGCAAGGCTAAAACCGGCCACTCCTGCAAAATTTGTGTTGGGTCCCACGGGATCCCAATCACAATGCAGTCCTCTACTATAAAACATTCATTATAATAATATTAATTTAATTCAAAGAAATTACTTGGCCTGGCTACATTATCATTCATGTATTTTTTCCTGTGCACAACATATGGAAATGCAGCTATGGGGCAATATATGCAGGGCTCGCTGCTGAACTTTTTTCCTCCCCATCCCAATTTTCTTTAAATTTTTCTCTCTCCCAATTCCCCCTAATCCTGTCTGTTGTCACCAGCTCCGCAATTCCTTGGCCAGATCTTTTGGATGGCGAGTGCTGTGCACATGGTCCATCCAACCACATGTTGGATGTCCACATGTGGTTTGTCAATGGCCACATGTTGTTTGACCAGCAGGTGGCAGTCTATACTGTCAACGGCTGCAACCATATTTTTTAGATTGGAGGTTGTAAAAATTGCTCAAGTGACGACTTGAGTGCGATTAAAATTGGCAGTTTCTGAAAATTGTAGGAGTCTAGCTATTAGTAAACTCATTTCCTAAACCTTTTTGATTTTTTTTGTTTTCACAATATTAATTCCATTCCAGCGGGACAATATGCATCCAATTGTCGTGTAGCGCCCTTATAAAATATATAAATTTGTGATTGATCGGTCGTGTAGTTTTTTTATTTCCATTAATATTTATTTCCCATAGAATTTGAATAGGTGAATATTTCAATTGAATAATTTGACCAGCAGGTGGCAGTCTATACTATGATTTGGCCATCTCATTTCACCCCTTCTAGTTATGACCGTCCTTCCTAGAGGGATGGGAAAACAAGTTGGCAGCTATGAAATTCTAACATGTAAATAGTATCATATCTCACTGTAGGTGCAACAAAAACTTTTTCTGAAAACTTTTTAAGCGAGAAGTAACATATCACATTACTGAATCTGCAATCAAATTTACATACTAATTTAAAAAACTGTTTTCCGATCGATTACTTTTTCACAGGTTAACCAAGGTAGCCATCTGCACCAAGGAAAGGATCTACACACGCAGCAATTTTCCTGTGTATTACAATAATTGAAAAGTTTGTATTGTGCCTTTATCAGATATTTGCTTGTGTTTTATTATAATTTTACCAAAATCAAGTTGTCAGAGAACCCTTGGTTGGGATGCAATGCAGCAACTTATCCCACTACGCCACGCGTAATAGTAACATTTGACAAATTTTTTCCTTAAAACCTGCCTTATTTTTTTGTGATATTTTGCTAGTCAAGAATTGTATGTGGTGCAGGCAGAGCCTGTTCCATTATATGCAGTCAATTCATTAGGTACACCGTTTCAACTGTTCATAATACAAATATCTAATCACGTGGCAGCAAGTCAAAGCATGTAGACATGGTCAAGACGATCTGGTGAAGTTCAAACCAATCATCAGAATGTGGAAGAAAGGTGATTCAAGTCACTTAGAACGTGACTTTGAACATCTTGTGGTGTTGTAGGCCATCCGCTTCAAGGTTCAACGTGTTGTGAGATGTAGAGATGTAGAGATCTTCTTCTGCACATCTTGGATGTAATGATTGTTTTTTGAGTTACTGTTGGCATTACTGTTGCCATAGAGAATCATTATATTCTATATTTTTGCTTTGGGTGTGGCCTTCCGAAAATAGTTGAGCAAACCACTTCTGTCCGGGTAATGGTTTTACAATGTAATCTGTTTTTGTAATTCATTTATTTATTGTGGTTTTTAGATTCATGATATTTTTTGATATCTTTGGATGTCTTTTTATATCCTTATCCAACTTTATACAGTTCCAATAGCTTATTATACAGGTCTTTTGACAGTTCTTTTCTGCTCCCCATGGCTCAGTATCTAACCTGCTCAGTGCATCCACATGAGAGCTAACAAACTCATTGACTATTTATACTAGGGGTCGACCGATTTATCGGTGCGCAGATTAATCGGCCGATCTTTTGGCATTTTTTACATAATCGGCATCGGCCAATTTCAAGCCGATTAATAAACAGGCGCATCTTGCGGTCAGCTTGGTTGCCTGGCCCTGGTGTTGTTGTTGTGGAACACGTGTTTGATGCATGCTGCTCCTAGATTCAATTACCAGCAGAGTGAGGAGACCTCATCCAGTGACTAATGAAGCAGCTGTTCCTCTGAGAAAACAGTAAGGATTAAATTCTTATAAATCCTATTTAATGAAATAACATATGACATGTTACTGCCAACTTCGAGTAAAAAAATGAATTTGCGACATGACATTCGGCTACTTTGGATATTACTTTGGATAGCTGTCATGTCACAATAATTAGGCTAGAATTTTGCAATCACAGACAGTGGATCTGAGATTTTTATTATTTGTTCCGTTTTTGTGTCTATATTTGAGAGGGTTGTCAACTCAATGCAGAAAAAGAAGTTGTAGTTAAAAGAGACCAACGCACCATAGGATAGTGAAGGACTGGCTTTGCTTTGCTAGCGTCGTTGCTAGGGTTGGTAACAGTCTATGGTTGGTACAGAGTAGACCCGCTGTTAATATGGCACCTGTGCCTTAACTACCCATATCCACCAGACCGAATCGCAACGCGGATTTCTGTGCCTCATTTCGGCGCCACTGATGTGCCTGCGTTGCTCTCTGATACTCCGAGAATAACAGAAACATCACAGCATGTGACACTATTTAACATTACACTCGTCAGCAGCTAACGTTAGCCTGTTTGTAGCTAGCATGAAAGGGGATACATTAAAATCAGTCGCATATAATCACTTGTTAGCTTCACATGTTTAATATTTGTCTAGAATAGTGGGTTCACTGCTTTCATTTCGACAGAACCCATTTTTTTATCAGCCAAAACTTTTATCTGTTCTGTTTTCCTCAAGGCTTTTAGGGAAAAACGACCTGTTTTAAAAAAAACTGCTGCACAAGGGTTAACTAGCTATATTGCGTTGCATATGATGAATAAGGGGGATTTATAATTAATCATCAGATCAGCCAACAGTAGATCAAAATCGGGTACTGGCACCAAACGAGTGCTTATTTAATATGTCCATTCAACAATGCACAGTCATTGTTGCGCTCATATATAACGTTTCAAAATACGATGCCTATTCAAAACGATACACAGAAGACAGTTTTTTTTACTTCCACATTTCATCAAAATGCATTCATGTTAGCAGGGAATATGTCACTAGTGTTCTCAAACGTCGTTTTTAAAGTAGCCTATTTCTGATATTGAGTCAGATGGTGGCAAAAAGAGAGAAGAACATTTGGCTTTTCCAACTCCTTGCGCAAGAGAATAATTATGTAGTTAAAGACGAAATCCCATGTTTCTCAATTAATACTTTTGTTATATTCATATTCTTTGTCATAATTGTGTATTGATTTTGAAACCAGATATATTTATCAAGTGCTTCTGGAAATTATGTCATATCTGTACTCCCGTTGTGCAGCATCAAAACCGATTGGTTAATAAAAGGACAACTATCAAAATGCACAGATTAAATGTTTTTTGAGGCAAAACCCAAGGGTTTGTTTTACAAAACAGATTTAATAGGCAAAGTTGTATCAAATACAAATCGTACTATGCCTACTATGTGTTTTGCCATTTGTTTGGCATTTTGTTTGAACAAATAAAAAATTTGACATATTTATTTGAGATTTGAAACTATTTTGTGTATTATATTACGAATTAGCCTATATTAAAAGTTTGTTTTTTTAATAATTTTGAAATGTCATTATTTCTCCACAAAAAATAATAATCGGTTGATTAATCGGTATCGGCTTTTTTGGTCTTCCAATAATCGGTATCGGTATCGGCCTTGAAAAATCATAATCGGTCCACCTCTAATTTATACACAGACACTAATTGCAATTTAAAATGCCACAGGTGTGGGAAATTAACATTTAATTGCCATGTTAACCTGTGTGTGTCACCTTGTGTGTTTGTAACAAGGCCAAATATCCAAGGGTATGTAAACATTTGATCAGGGCCATTTGGGTGATTTCTGTTATTTGTATGGTTTACAAAAGAGCCAATCAACAATGTGATAATTATTGGCTTCATCTGATCATTATCCTTACGTAACAGTCAGATTTTGTTCAGTGGTCTTCATTTACTGTACCAATACTTAAAATGGATTGGGTCTTTATTGTGTCATTAAATGCTACTCTTGTTTGATATTTCCTAATAGCTGTCGATTATGTGGAAATTAAGAATCCAAGATCAAGTTATTCTAAGTGTGACAATGACTTATACAACTATGAAGATTTGTTTCACTATAAATGAACATTTATTCCATTGTAGAATATGGCTGACAGTGTTAAGTAACTCAGGGAACAGGATGTCTCTAGAATGCAATCAATGTAAATTTAAGCAAGTGTGACCAAACTGAGAACTATAGCAAGATGTTTACCATGGCTTGTGAGCCAGCAAGAAAGATGTTTGCTTTAAACTTTTGGGCCAACGGGAGGGGGGCAACCTATAGAAAATGTCAGACAAGCTGGCACCTGGTTATAGACTGGTTAAATATTACTCGTTATTTTGAATCCAGGATACATAGCCATTGGTGGGTTTTTGTACTAATGCTAACAAATTGGGCCAATAAGGAATCAGTATTAAGTTTCTCTATGGTGACATCATTCTTTGTATAAAAATGAAAGATATCTAATTGTCAGCAGCTTTTTCTGCAGAAATAAATCAGCTTTAAACTGTTGATTTAAACAATCAAGTCTATGCGTCATTTTCTAAACATCCTCTGGAATTTGAGTAAATTAATTTCCACAACAGTTAATATTTAGTTTTCCGCCTATCACGGCATGTTGATTTGGGCATTACTGTTGCCCAGTGTTTAAAATTAGCCATGTGTTGGTGACCAGAAGTGTCATGCACCATTTTTTTTAAGGGGGCACAATCTGCACAACACACGCAAACATGTGCCCACAAATACAGATATTAAAAAGAAAATCCACTTGGCTCCAAAATCGGAGTGGGCACGTGCTGTATATACGGTGTCTTGCTTCTTTATCTTTACACCACCCCACAATCACACCACCACTTTTCTAAATTGAGTCTCTGTGTTGGATTTCTTTGTCGCTCATGATAATGTTTATGCAATTGTTTTGGGCTTGGGAGATTGAAACCAAGTTCCCTGCTCTATGAGGAGTTGTTGGTGCATCTGGATTATTTTCCACAATATCTGGTGAATTCAAGGTAACATGGGCATCTCGTTGCGTTGTCCATCAACGATCTGGTCCACATGTCGTCTCAACGTGCTTTCTCCAACATCAACTGTGAAAATTGTTCCTGATTGCCATTTGTTAGTTCGGAAATCTTGTGCAACTACTTCCTGTCCTACACAAAAATGTCTGGCTAGTTTGTCATTCATATGTTTGAATTTTTTGTTTTGTATTTCCCAGTGGCATCGTTAGGCCTAGGCTTTTTGTACTAGCCCCGGGTCTTTTGATCCAATTCCAAAAATATATGTGTAGTTCAATTATTTAGCATAACATCATTGCTGCACGATCATATCCAGATGCCTAGACTTGCACTTGCATTACTTGCAGTCCAATTGTGAATGCTTTGTTATTGCTCAACATGAGATGGAGGAGTTTGCGAGGATGCCAGATACACAAGGTATAGCAGCAGAGACAGAGTTAGCAGCTACAGGTTTGTGCAGGGTTCATAATAGCTAGCTAGCTAACATTAGGCCTCAGCATAACAATGTTTAAGTAAGGATTTCTTTGTGTGTAATAGAGAACACGTAATTACTAACTGTAATGTCTTGTTCAAAGCAGAGGAGGCAAGTGCTTTTAACTCTTCTTTCTTCACTTTAGCAAATAGGAATATTACTGTACATGCCGGAATATAAACCACAGCAGTCAGGTATGCTGAACTAAGACACTTATTCAAACTAAACTTATCGAACATCCTAGAAAACAGAGCATCCAATCACAGTAGCAATAACCAACACAAAGGCTAGATCTCCATAGGATTAAATCCCTTAAAGTCCCTTGATGAACATACTGAACCCAGGTGCACCAAATCACAGGTGTGCATAATACAACCAGACAGCTTATCAGCGGCCTCAGACAAGGTTCCCTAATAGGCTGGAGAGTCAGATCTTCGGACAGTAGAGGGCGTTAGACCATTCCTGAAACTTACATTAAATAAACCACCTAGCTAGATCTTTGTAGCATTGCTGGTTACTATATGTACACACAAGAAAATAAAGTTTTGTTTAAATTTTAAACAGTTTCCATTTAGTGACAAAATGTGTTCATATAAACATATGCATATAATATTTTTTTGACTCAGAGTATTCTTAATATTTTACTATTAAAGAATTACAATAAACTCTGCATCCTACAGTATGTTTCAGTTAACACTAGGCTAACTATATAATTTCCTTCAGGTTTAATATTCAGGGCCCGGTTCCCCAAAACGTTCTTATCGCTAAGTAGTTCTTAACCTATTCCTTAACCTCTCTCTTAACCTAATGGCACGGTTCCCGAAACGTTCGTACGCTAAGTATATCTTCTGTAAGTCACACTTTCGTAAGGTTGGTCTGGACCATTCGTAGCTCTCTCTTAGCGTTGTTTGAGCTCAAACCGCTAGTCGC
>JACXGM010032055.1:0-12765 GCA_016801145.1 Umbra pygmaea
CCGAGCGTAATACGAGCCCGTCCTCCCCAATTAAGATCCACCGACCGCGGCTGCTGTGTACTGTTTGTCTTTTATTGTTGCCTGAAAACAAACACAAATCTCCATTTTATGTAAATTTAATGGACAATAAAGCTTTCTTATCTTCTTATCTTATCTTATACTGAATTCTGTTTATTGTAATCAAACATAAAGTGAATGGTGTTTTGAATACTCACCTACCTTACCAGTGGGACATGGCACTATATCCCAAAGTGAGATGATTATCCTGTAAAAAACAAGAATATTCCTAGAAGTAATATTGGGGGATAAAGAAACAGTACTCCTATTTAGCATGGGGAATATAGAAATGGTTCCATCTAGAATTCCCTCTTGAGCCAGGATATATTCCCTTTTGGCCAAATTTATAGGGAATTTTAAGTAAATAGAGCTCCCATTCAGTTTAAATGGAATTTCAATAATTCAATCAAATTCATTCATAAAGCTCTTTTCACAACAGCAGTTGTTACAAAGTGCTTTGACAGACACCCCGACCAAAACTCCCAAGAACAAGCAACACAAGTGTTGCACAGTGGCTAGGAAAAACTCCCTAGTAGGTGGGACCTAGGAAGAAACCTAGAGAGAGGCCAGACTCAAGGGGGTGGCCAGTCCTCGTCTGGCTGTACCGGGTGGGGGATCTGAAGGTACACAGCCCATTGAATACCTATTATTTGTGTTATGTGTATGGCACACATTTCTAGTGTTCTTGTGGATTAACATTTGGGTTGATAGTCACTATGTATGTTATCAAATAAACCTAAATCTGTTGACAGAAATTGACTCCAGAACAGAAGTCAGAAGACCAATGACACATTTTTTTAGTAGCAGCTGACCAGTCAGGATAAAGTGAGACATTTTCACTGCTTCTTTTCTAGAATTGTCTACTAGTTATAATGTAAATCAGAAACATTTTCCCCATTAAACTACTAATGCTACAACTGCTACTACTACTAGAATTTCCTCATTAACTTACGACATCTGCTACAACAACAACTACTACTACTACTACTACTACTACTACTACTACTACAACTACTACTACTACTACTACTACTAATACTACTACAACTACTACAACTACTACTACTACAACTACTACTACTACAACTACTACTACTACAACTACTACTACTACAAAAATGACTACAATTATTGTAATACTACCACTACTGATACTACTGCCACTAGAACTACTGTGGTTAACACCCCTACTACTACTTCTTACTACTATTGTAATACTACTACGGCTACTACTGCCACTATTATTACTACCACTACTGCTATTTTGATACTACTACTACTGCTGCTAATGCCCTTACTAGTGTTAATACTACTACACAGTATAAACTCTAGGCCTGATGTCATCATGACATTACATTAAACATGCACTGACCATGCCAAAGAGTAGAGGATTCCCATCACAGCCCCGACTTCTCTGGAGGGAGTTGACAGACAGGCAAAGAAAGGGAAATAGGCCAAGCCCACCTCTAGAGCAGCCAACAAGTACACAAATGCTGCAAAAACAAAGTTAAGTTGGTTTTGAGCGCAGTTAACAGATTGGCAAACAGGAGCATTGCGGTTCATCACTGTGTCACAGGAAAATCCCCTGGCCCTAAACATCTGTATCACAATAGACCATGCAAGCAATTGTTGTCATTCATGAATAAATCAAATATAAGACTTGACATAACTAAAAGTACTTCAGGAATAAAATAAATGCCCCAAGACTTGTTAATAAAATTGTTAAGTTCCTGGACAATCCTACTTTTACTGGTGTTCCAACATCATCTGATGAACACGTTTAGTCGTCCGTCAATTCACAAACTCCTAATTACCTTTGGCCCAAAGTGGAACAAACAAGGGGATGTAGTTCTCTGAGAACAGATGCAAGACACTGGAGGAGACGGCACCAAAGGCAAATCCATAGGACCACCTGTTTCTGAGGCTCCCAATCAAGTCCAGAGGTCTGAAATGGAGGAACAGAGATTATAATAAGTGTAGTGTAGGATTTTGGACTAAGAACCACACAAACTGTATACTTCCAATACAGCTTAGTGCACAACTTCCATCCAGAGCATGTTTCCTAATTTAGAGGTGCATTAATAAGTAAATTAATAATGTTAATAATGTAAATGTTTTTGTTGATACGATGTGATTGGACATGTTACTGGTGGGTGTCTTCATCACCGAGGATATGGATTCAAGGTACAAACATGCCAAAATATCATAAAAGGTTGTCTTCCAAACTATTTTCACTTTTTTATTATCTTGTCAATTGATTTCCATGAAATTCAGGGACCTGGATATGAAATGTAATATTAAAGTGATGCATTTTTTTAAAGGCCAGTAAAAATGTAAATAACCAAACCTTCAGTAATTATGAATGTTAAATTACTCGGAATATTCCAAACCTACTCACACAACAATGCCAAAGTGATTGTTGAGAAAAGGGAGCTTCTCATCAATTATTAGGTCTTTGGATCTCTTCTGCAGGCCCGACAGCACCAACACAATGATAAACTGGATATCAAACACAAAACAACATTGAGAATAATATTTAATTAAAGGTTGGAACTGTCATATCCTCTCCATCTACCTCAGTACACTTCAAATAAGATCTTAAAAGGGTTCTGTCTTTTGGGGAGAAGCCTTTTTTTGGTTCCATGAAGAACCCGCTTTAGTTCCAGTTAGTAACATTCTTGGTTCTATTGGGAACTCTTTTTTCACATATAGAACCTTTTCTGCTGAGGATTCTAACTATAATAGAATCCAGAAGGGTTCTACTTGGAGCCAAAAATGGTTCTTCCGGGAACCATAATGGGTTCTCCTATGTGGACAGATAAGTCTTTTGGAATCATTGCAGTCATGTACAGTCAAGTACACATAGGCTCGCCAGCCACTTCATTAGGTACACCTTACTAGTATCGGGTTGAAACTCATTTTGCCTTCAGAACTTTGTGGAATATATACAACAATGTGCTGGAAATATTTCTCAGAGATTTGGTCTATATTGACACTATTGCATCACGCAGTTGCTACAGATTTACTGGCTGAACATCCATGAAGCAAATCTTCTATTCCACCACATCTCAAAGGTGGTCGATTGAGTACAGTGAACTCTTTGTCTTGTTCAAAAAACCAGTTTAAGATTATGAGAGATTTGTGCTATGCGCCATAATTCGGCTGCAAGTAGCTATTAGAAGATGGGTGCACCGTGGTCATAAAGGGATGGACATGCTCAGCAACAATTCTCCAGTTCTCTGGCTTTCCAACGATAGTCAATTGGTACTAAGTGACCCAAAGTGTGCCAAGAAAATATCCCCCACACCATCGCACCACCACCAGTCTGAACCGTTGATACAAGGCAGGATGGATTCATGCTTTCATGTTGTTTATGCCAAATTCTGACCCTACCATCAGAAAGTGAGAATCATCAGACCAGGCAATGTTTTTTCAATCTTCTATTCTCCAATATTGCTGGGCCTCTGAAAACTGAAGCCTCAGTTTCTTGCTCTTAGCTGACAGGAGTGGCACTATGTGTTGTCTGCTACTGTAGCTCATTTGCTTCAAAGTTTGATGTGTTGTTTGTAAGATATGATCTTCTGCATACCTTTGTTATAACAAGTGGTTATTTTGGTGTACTTTTGCCTTTCTATCAACTCAAACTAGTCTGGCCATTCTCCTCTGACCTCTGCCATCAACAATGCATTTTCGCCAAGAGAACTGCCACTCATTGGATGATTTATCTTTTTCTACCCATTCTTGATTACCTCTAGAGATGGTTGTGCAGGAAAGTCCCAGTAGATCAAAACTTCCTGAAATACTCAAACAAGCCCATCTGGCACCAACAAAAAGGCCATGTTCAAAGTCACTTACATCATGTTTCTTCCGCATTCTGATGCTTGGTTTAAACATCAGCAGATTGTTTTGACAATGTTTACATGCCTAATTGTATTTACTTGCTGCCACGTGATTGGCTGACTAGATATTTGAACAGGTGTACCTAATGAAGTTAGTGTACCTTTGGCCGGTTAGTGTACCATTGACATAAAAGCCAACCTTCACAAATTGCACTTTGTGCAACATTATTGACTTCCCTTGTTAGTAGGTGTATAACAACTCCTTTCAGGTGCTCAATGCTTCTAATCCTATAGCAGAATAATAAAAACATGTTTTTGCAGAGCATTGTCTTATTTACATAGAAACATAGACAGAAACATAGACAGGTCATCCGTACCGATGGAACAAGAGAATAGTGCAGGAAGTCATTCATGGATACACCGCTGTCACATATCTGGTCAGGAGAGCCACTTCAAAAAAGAAGAAAATTAGACTTTGTGGTTTACAAACAGCACAGTATGCCCAATAAATTATTGAAAGCAAACACATTCTAACATTATGAATCAATCTGACATGTGGGTGTGTTGAACCGTTTTGAAAAAAATGTAGCATGATTGGCTGATGGGATTAATGCTTACCATCTTTAAAAAATATATGTTTATTGAGGGTATTTTTAATTAAAACAGCTTGCATTAGCGTAGACTTTGCAGGTTGATAGGCTGGGGTTGGTGGGAGGGCATATAAACATGCGACTCACATACCAGAAATTCCGAGTTCGAATCCAGGCGGACACTTTGCATGTATTTTGTTTCCTATTCCAGCCCAATGCAGATGTGTTGCAAATGTGCATTTTTATCATTTTTTTCCTCACTGTCACCATGGTTACAAACAATACATTACAACATAATAGATTTTACATGGAGTTAACAGCAAGGTTTCTGGTTAGGTTTGGGGTTTGGTTAAGGCTTAAATCGAATTTACAGCAAGGTTTCTGAGTGGTTAAGGTTAGGTTTGGGGTTTTGGTAAGGCTTATATTGAATTTACAGCGAGGTTTCTGAGTGGTTAAGGTTAGGGTAAGGGTTTGGGTAAGGCTTAGATCGAGTTAACAGCAAGGTCTCATTGTGTGCCCATCGGACTTTTCCGCGAAACTGCCACGTATTTTGGTCCGTGTTCATTTCACATAATTTTCTGCCATTCCGTGAAACTGCAGATTTTAAAGTTAAGACTCCGTGGTTATTTCACGGATTTCTGAGAGATCAGGCTGTCTAGAATATATTCAATGTTATACAGTGTATATATTTTAATGATGCATCAATCATCACAACACGTCCATACAATCATCTCTTTGAGCTATAAGACGCTTTATTCAAGCTCATTTACACTAGATTAACAAATGCTTGGTAACCTAACTAGCTACAGGTAGACAATGTTTTGCACTGAACAATCTTTCCAAACAGGTGTGACAGGCTTTAATAAAAATTCTACACTTAACCATAAGATATTCTAGCTTAACACAAGTGTGATTCTCAATAGTGCTGGCTCTTACTGAGTCATCATCAGGTCTGTTCCAACTATAATGACAGCCTGGCTCTATAGCCTTTATTCATGAGTATGATTATAGCATACATATGTGTCTAGCCAGCTACAGCTACTACAACAATTTCCAAACAATGTCGTTTTTTTTATCCATAAACTTGAAGTAGCAAGCTGTTAGCTAATGATGGGAAAACATATTCTGAAGCCTTTGAGGCTTTCCTTCAATGTGTTGAATAAAGGTTCGCTACTCTAATCTTTCCAACACAGTACTCTCCAGTGAAACCTGTTGTTAGAGGTACAAGGACTGTTTTGCAAGTTTCTCACAATTATGTAGTGTCATGGTTAGACGTGAGGAATAAACTGTAGATTTATACAAGTTTGAAGATGGGCTTTGCATCCCACCCCTTGTATTACACTTTTGTACTAGTCAAATACTTTGCATCTGTGTTCTATAATTCAGGATGCTGGAGAAAAAATATTATCGTGGTGACACTCAAATAAATGGAGTGAGTAAAATTAAGATACAATGGTTCCAAAAAATAAATGTAACTCCAACACCTGAATTCAACCTTGGGTATTTAGGTCTATTATTACTGAGATCTACCAACTGAGCTATTGTTCAAATTATGTTTCATAACAAGTCAAACCAACTGTCCCCTAATACAATCATCGATACCATGGAGAGTATAGCCACATGATCAATGAACTTGTTTTGTAGGTGGTTATATGTGGCTATTTTTAACAATGTGTAACTTACTACGTAGTCTGCTACGTGGCACGTTCTGATATACTTGTTTAGCGATTTTATCAAGCTACACATCCAGTTCTTTTTTCTTCACCCTGCGCACATTTAATCGCATAAACATGGCAATATGCTGAGTGACATGGAATATCATGCTTAATTTCTTTATTCTTTACCAATATTATCATAAGCCAAATGTTTTAATTAGATTAAGATGTTAAAAATTCACTCCTACTATGGGGATGAAACCGAAAGTGAAACCTAACAAACAAGGCACTTAACTTGCTCTAATCTTTATTAAAAAATGTATTAGGACTTGTGATCTATTATGAGTGCAGATTCAGTAATGGGAGCCCTAATTTCTTACATTTAAATGTGTTCAGAAACAGCTTTTGGTAACTGCAACAGTGAAATATGTCAACTTGTCATGTATAATATTGTTCATCCTTGCGCCGCCATCTTGTTGTTGCCATTCCTCTAGATCAGTGTTTTTCAAAGTATGGGTCCCGATCGCGGGAGATTAAAATTGGGTCGGCAAATATGTTTTCATAATTATTTTGTCATGGTTCCTCAGCCACATGGGGCAGTGTACTGAAGTAAGCAGTTGTGTAGGTCAAGCGGGTCCTACAGTATGATTAACACATTGTGAAGAACACGGACGAATCGCGGAATCCAGACATTAACGTGCAATTCAACAAAATAAAAATATAAAAAATCCTAATCTTAAAATTCCAATATATTCACATTAAATGATAATTACCACCGCATATCGCCTATTCTGAAAGTAATGTGAATTTGTAAGCACAGTGTCCTCCGAATGCGGTGTGTGTGTGTGTCTCCCAGCACGCGCCTCTCTATTGCGAAGTGCTTGTAACATCACTACTTCATTCCCTTCTACACTACATTCCCTAAAGAGACAACACTGTTTCTTGGGAGTTTGTGCGTAACATTAGGCTACTTCAGTGAAAAATGTAATAGCGAACTTCCACGGATGCAGTGAAATTTGTGCAAAGAAATATGAAATTGTATATGCAGTGTGCGTTTGTCTACTGAACATAGCCAGCATGCGCCTTTAACAAATCGCTCCTATCTAACGCACGTCATAAAAGTATGTAGTCCATTCTAAATTGTCCAAAAACACAACGTTTGTTTTTCTTCGTTTCACTCACTTATCCAAATGCTTATGAAAGTGATTAAGCTACTATTTAAAAGGGAAACAATGACGAATATCAATAATTTGTCTATGTATATAAATCGCTTGAAGTAATTACCGTAGTCTCGTTCATTGAATTGGCCAAAAATAAAACAGATTTTACAGGGCCCTATTGGCTTACCTACATCCGACAAAATAACCTGTAGGCTATGTTAAAAAAACGTGTTCACCCAATGCGCTGGTCATTAAGTAGCTAACAAAAATAATTGCCATTTACTACAGTTTTCCAAACTTTTATTTGACTTTAGTTTCACATAGTTAGTTAAAACAGCATCATGGATATTTTTATCTGAATGCGAGTAAATTAATACAAGTAATCTAATATTTGTGCGAAAACCACTTAATCTTGGTTATTTTGGGGATTTTAAGATGTTTTTATAAAACACAGGTATGTGGTGATAATACTGTCAATATTGAGAAAATTTATGTTGTACCCATTATTATTCTGGTGACAATTAGAACGTATGTATTATGTTAATACCCCTACATACAAATACAAATAATAGGAAAAAGGTATATTTACAAACACCTATTTTCATGACATTTGGGTCACAATGGTTTGTAATTTTGAAAATGTGGGTCGCCGGAAAAAAAGTTTGAAAAACACTGCTCTAGATGCCACCAGAGGGGGTAAACCCATTTCCCATTCATTTGTTCAGGATATTTGACGCATTGATGCTGTCAAGCATTTCAAAATTTGCCTTGTACTTTGCCAGCCCCTGCTCTAGACCATAATAGATGGCTAAACCTTTCATCACTACATTTCAAAGAGGAAAATTATTAGCTTAAAAATAACAATAAAAACTAGTGGACCTATCAATTACAAATCTACAAATGCACTGTATGTCACTAGGACGCATATGCTGCTGCTGGAATGCAATCAATATTGTAAAAACTGTGTGTAGTGATTAGGAACCAAATAACTAAGTAAGAAGATGAATTAGAAGAAACGAAGAGCAATATGTTCTTGCCATGATGCAATCACATAATTATATTTACAGTAGAAAGCATAGGCTAGTGAAACAGACATGGGGAGACAGTCTGTGAATCCTGAACCGACACCTACGCCCTACCCCCCGGCTTGGAGGGCCCTCTGTGGTCATGTGTTGCTGATGAAACTCAGAGGGTGACTTCACCCAGGGTGGCTAGGTGTTTAGTAAATGTATCAACTTCAGGACATACTCCTGACTTAAAACCCCAGCACTTCAGGATTTACTTACTAACGTAAGTAAGCAAAACAGAAGAATCAGGGCATTATCAGTAGTTGGATTACATTTACTAGTTCACAGAGTCCCCTTTTAACCCCCATCATAGTGTACTTAATCTGTTAATAAATTTATTTGGCATATTTTAAGTACAGTATAGTTTAGGTTCAGTTTAGGGGAAATGGTTGGGTTAATTTTGAACTTGACAAAATTAAGGCTTATCCAATTCTCGACAAAGTTACTTACACAGGCCTATGTATATATTTGTGTGTGTTACTTTTTAGGCTGATTTAAAATCCGCAAATAGCATGTATTTATTATAGTAGGCCTAATGGTTATAGATATATTGCTCTATTAGGCAGAGTTTTTTTAGAAGTAAGCAGGCTATTTTAGATAAAACAGACAGCACAGCCAAATCCCAATGCATATACATCTTGTTAAGTTATGTTAAGTTGTTTTGAATGAGTTGTACAATTTACCAAAGTAATTACAGCCCTGACTGGTGATCGAACAGCAACTCGAATTCAGAGACCAACAATTTTGTTGAGCTACGGCAGAGTGTCAGAGCTAGGACTGTATTACAGTACTGGCCTACAACTATGCAGCATGTGTAATGGACTTGGTAGGTCTTTTTTGTGCCAATCAATGTCATTATGAATTTACATCTTCATAAATTATATAAGGAAATGTAAAATTAGACTATATGTTTTAGACTACACTA
This sequence comes from Umbra pygmaea, assembly GCA_016801145.1. Lineage (NCBI taxonomy): Eukaryota > Metazoa > Chordata > Actinopteri > Esociformes > Umbridae > Umbra > Umbra pygmaea. The sequence continues at coordinate 9,294 of JACXGM010032055.1, forward strand.
CATTTTAAATGAGTAGGCATATTTCCAAGAAACGTATAAGCTACAACAACATCGACAAGCTATAGCAGGCAAGCTGTGGAAGTAGTTTCTAAAATGTAATATATTATACATATTGTTTACAGTATCGTCGAATTACTAAAATCACAAATTGTGCAGAAAATGTTTTTTAACTACCGGTATGCATTGTTTGCCAGCACATTCACATTGAGAAGGGAGTACATTACTCAGCCAACAACCACGTAAAGCTTGCAGGTACCCGACCTTCAGGAAGAAAGTGCTAAAGCACAACAAGGCAAACATGTCTGACATCCATTATGGTGCTGAGCCAACTGGCACTGTCCTATGCCAGACACATATACTCTATGCTATCACCAGGTTTCAAACTCCAGAATGAATTGACGCAAGCGATTGACTTCGTACCCCTAGCATATTAATAACATGCAGTATATTTTTCATGACCAATAAAGCAGTGCATTGTATATGTTAAAAGCCACCAAGCGTCCCATAACATTTTTAGTAGTTAACATAATAGTAATTTTACTTACCTGGTGTCTTGGAAAGTCATGTTATTACAACATTCAATGAGCAAAGGATTAACACAACATACATTCGTTAACCATGACAAACGAAACTGCTTCTATGTTTCCTGATATCTCTCAAACCCAGTTTCCTAGTTTGCAGTCATGTGACATACCTTTGACCGTAAAAAGCAACCTTCACAAATGGCACTTTGTGCCACTTTATTGACTTCCCTTGTTACTGTGCAATTGTAATGTAAACAGAGAGTCTAATAAAAGATAACCATGAGGTCGATAAGGATGCACAGCAGAGCATTCCCTGAGTTCAAAACGTTTTTAATAAATATAAATCTCATCAACATATAATAAAGATATTCTAATTTTGTACAATGCTTCTGCTTCCTATTAAAATAATATGATCTGGAATTTTATGTAAATATACTTCTGATAAGATTTATTGCCCAAAAGACCGACCTTACACATACAACTGTATACCAAATAAAAAAGACAATGAATGCCCATTGTTTAACATTGAGCTTTGACATTTGACATTTTAGTCTTTTAGCAGATGCTCTTTTCCAGAGTGACTTACCAAAATGCATACATTTAACAAAAGCTAGAAAAAAAAAAACAGAAATGTCACTGTATTGTAGGAAGGAGTCAGATGCAGGAGGGGTGTGTTCTTATTTTCTTTGAATGTATAGAACACACTCTGTAATCAGGTAGCACATGTAAAACAATGTGTATTCCTAACTCTCAAAAATAAAGTTCCTGTTACGCACAGGAAAGCGAGAAATGTACTTTCAGTATGTTTGCAAATAGATATATAGCAACTGACACGTAACACACAACAATACCCCACAATTCCCAAAGACAAAAACCCCCATCTATGTATAGTCCTTTATTGCAGATCCAGGACAGCTGCGGGAGGAGTGGAATGCTGGGATTTGAACAGTGGTGTCAGAAGACGGGGGACACCGAGCATTGGATCCTGTGCGCGCCAGTAGATGGAGCTCCAGGATCTCTAGTGCTGACATTAGCCCCCTCCTGATGCGCAGCTCCCGTGGCGTGGCACCCACCACCTAGGGGACGGCCCCGCGTACGCAGTGCTGGGTGGTCTGGCCGGCACAGGTGGAAAGCACAAAGGAGGCCCGGGTCCAGAACATTCCTGGCCAGGACCCAGCTCTGCTTCTCAGGACCATACCCCTCAGACCACAGGGCAGGCGGAGGGGCAGGTTTCGGGTGGAGAGCCAGACACAATCCCTGGGGAGGAACACACAATTTCTCCATAAAGGTTTTCCATACGTGAGAAGTAAATTGGGGGCCAAGATTAGAAACAACGTCCTCTGGGATGCCATAATGTCAGAAAACTTGGGTGAATAGGGCCTCCGCAGTTTGCAGGGCAGTGGGTATGCCAATTAGAGGTAGGATATGACAGGCCTTGGAGAAGCTGTCCACAACGGTCAAGATTGCAATGTTACCGTCAGAGGGGGGTAAGTTGGTAATGAAGTCTATAGATTAATGCGACCAAGGCTGTTGTGGCACAGGAAGAGGCATTGACTTTTTTTTGCAGGGCAGTGGGGTTTTCTAACTGCTAGGCTCTGGTACTGGTTAGGTTAGTTTGATAGCCTGTCCTGTGTTTCCGTGGGATTATACTGGATCCATAAATCACTGTCATGTACCCGCCGTCTTATTTCCCCCTGCTTCTGCTGTTGACATTGTGCCCTGGTTTTTCAAAGCGCTCACCCAACTTTTGTCCTCCTACTATATTCTACTCCCGTTTGGATCTATTATCTTTTAACAAAAATTACCGCACTCATCCTGTGGTAACCCACAGGATCTGTGCATCTGGCATTCTTGGTAGACGTCTCTACCTACATCGTAGCTCTCGTCGAAAATGGTCTGCCAACACCAACACTGGTACCAATATAATTTCTATCCTGTCTCGCTCCCGTCCTCCTAGATACCCATCATATCGAACTGTAAACCTTGGTTTTCTGCGCCCCCTCCAACCTACAATCATCTGTACCCCCACTGCACCCTGCCGAACTACCAATCTTGCTCTCTTCAACACGCGTTCTATTAACAATAAAGCTCCAATGCTCCTTGAACTAATAATCGATAACAACCTGGACTTCCTTTTTCTAACTGAAACCTGGCAATTGATGGATGATTTTTTCTCACTGAATGCAGCTACTCCCTCTGGTTATAGTTACCTGTGCCACCCCCGCCTCACTGGTCGTAGTGGTGGCCTTGCTGTATTGTACAAATCCATTTACAACTTAACTGAACTGTCACTTCCCTCATTCTCCTCATTTGAATACATTGCCTATAAAACATCATGCTCCCTCACCACTATTCTTGTATACTGTCCCCCAAAACATAAGGAATCATTTGTTTCTGACCTAGGTGATCTACTCACAGTCATTACACCTTTCTCACCCCGCCTACTCCTGCTTGGTGATATGAACATCCATATCGACTCACCAAACTCCAAACTCACCACTGATTTTATTGCTGTACTGGACTGTTTTAACATCACCCAGCATATCCATTTCCCCACTCACATCAAGGGGCACACACTTGACCTTGTTTGTTCTGTTGGTCTTGACATCTCAAATATTTCCCCTTCTGTGTTCCCCCTGTCTGATCACAAGATCTTACATTTTTCTTTCTCCTCCAACATACCCCACAACATTGATAAGCGCCCTATATCCTTCCGTAATATCAAAGCTGTTGACCCTCTCTATCTCTTCAATGCCATCTGCTCTGCACTACCCCTGGATCTTGCCCCCAACACTCCTGATGATCTGGCTAATCAGTTCAACAGTGCTCTGTCTACCTCCCTCAACACCCTGGCACCACTTAGAACTAAGCATGTATCATTTATCACTTCATCTCCCTGGTTTACAGCTGAGCTTCGTTCTCTGAAGCAGGTTGGTAGACGCCTGGAA
>JACXGM010032056.1:0-12758 GCA_016801145.1 Umbra pygmaea
GACTGGCTGGCCGGATACTGTAGGTGACTGGCTGGCCGGATACTGTAGGTGACTGGCTGGCCGGATAGGTGACTGGCTGGCTACATACACACATCCATTATGCTGACACACATCCAAACAGTACTGTCCTGCTTCTTCACAATCAGTAGTTCCATAATGTGTTTTGGTTGGTGTACCACTTTCTTAATTTTGCTCTGCACAGAGAACCTCTGAAGTACGTCCCCTAATTATTACCTTTAATAATCTGGTCTCATGATTCTTCTCAAGTACCTACTATAGATAGTCTAAGTACACAAGCAGTCCTTGTCCCAATGTTTGGGAACCACACTGTTATTGTGAATATCATTATCTATGACCGATCCAGTCTACACATTGTATATTACAATGACAGGCTGTTGAAGAAAGATACACACAGTTTGGAGCAAAAACATACATGACTGTAAATCCAGTAAAACAACCCCATAACTAGTTTAGCAGGTCTCTTCACAAAAAAAGTGCATTCCAATAATAATTATTGACCTCACCACAAAGAGAACCGGGCGCTAACCGAATAGCTCATACCGGCACTGTAATCTAAGCAGTGGTGGAGAGTCAACAGCACAATAATCGGTTACTTGACTCCTTGCCGCGACTCCCAATGTTGACTCCCATTGGTTGTTGTAGATTCCGCTTTGTATAACCATGAAACGCAAACAGTGATTTCTAGTAAATGTTTTCTTGTGTTGCTCCTAGGTGGTTATGTACAGAATGTCTGTGTTTATAGCTAACATTTTTCTAAATTGTTCTCTTGACACTGCAATCGTTCATTGTCAAAGCATGGGATTCATTTCAGTCGTGTTTAAAAAATAAAACATTTGATAAAGAAATAAAATATATTTTTTTTTCACTTGACTTACGTAATCAGAAACATCCACATCATTTCATTCGCGCTTTTAAAAAAAATAATGTAATAGCACACAGAATTACTATAGCTAAAGTAATTAACCTACACATGCAATCCCCCCAGCTCCGGGTCACCTGTCTGTGCCCTGAGTGTTTAGAAAGTATTGTGACGCGCCTGGTTCATGTGTAAAGTTTGTTGCGTACTGATATCAAGCAGTAATTCAAACAAAACATTTCTCTATAATAAACAAATGAACATTAAGACATTAAGAAAATAAAGATTTTAAAAAATCTGTTAAATATGCATTCAATTATAGAGACAAGTATTGGGAAAATTTGTAACCACTGTTTTGCATAAAGAAATTGAGCTGGTTCATAGGCATTTTCCATTGTTTTGAATCCTGAAATTCCCCAGAACCTGGCAACCCTGGCTGCAACACTTTTTACAGATCTGTGTTGACTTGTTTTGCAGGTCTCAGCATAGTGAGTAGGCCATGAACTTGAATCAAACTATGGGGATTATCTTCTGAGAAGTCAAACAAGGAACTATTGTAGGAAAACTAAGTTAAACTGTACAACACACGTAATTTTCATTAGTACTAATGAGTTTCACAACTATCCTGTGCAAATTTAATGAACAAAGCTCATTGTTGGTTTCTGATGTGAATCTTTCATTGACAACATGCTAGCTGTGCAAGTCAGCCTCACAATACTTAGGGCCAGACCAAAAACACCCAGAGCTAAAGCAAATGTCTCTGCTCTGCTACCGGGCTATTTAATACTAGGTATATAGGTGTACTGAGCTGCTGCGTTGTGTTTTCCTTAAATGTGGACTATGAATGGAATAGTTTTTTGATGTTAAGTATACTACTTCTCAGTAGGATGACACTTCATTTGGTATTAGCTAAAATAATACATTTTCATCAGCAAAATGTGGATTGACATACTATGGCTATATATGAGAGCCAATCAATGTAAACCACATACGTTTGAGCATTTTTTGGACCAGTTAAAACATACACGCCTACAAGCAGCCAGTGAAGAGCAAACCAAGTGTTGCAGTGTTGCCATGTCCTTTGGTTAAATAGCTACAATTAGTTTCTCTATTATGCCTCACATTTTTACGAAAAAGTTTAATCAAACAAGCATAAAATGGAACATGGATTGAACATTTAATTAATGGAACATGTATGCTAAATGACTAAACTGTAAACAACAGGTTAGATCAGTTCAATTTCCCGGTGTAGCTCATGGCAGAGGATTTGTGTTTTCATTGCCTATGTTGTAAGTTTGATTTCTAAGGGGGACCAGGATGGAATTGAACATTAACTACGGTAAGTTGCTGTGGATGAGTGTTGGATAAATGGCTAAAACGTAAAAATGTCCATCCAGCCCTCTACAGCTGTCATCCTCTCACCAGCTCCCCCTGGAGGCCAGTGGAAAGTGGGGCAGCGAGCCTTCTGCCCATCAGTCTACAGGCCCACAGACAGCAGGACAGACTTGAGCACATCTCTGGAGACCTGCAGTCATTTATACAGTCCCTCCCTATCCCCCCTACCCCTCCCTCCCTCTCACGCCTTCCTCCATCTCAAAAGCATCTTAAGACAGAGAAAGAAAGCCAGGTACCTGAGCAAAGCAGGCATTCTCACATACTGACCTTTGCCCACTAATATTTTTAACAAAATATATATGTTGCCGCAGGGGCAGCTACAGTATGACTGGGGAGGCGCTACAACATGCAGTGATTCACAGTTATTGGCCTGGGGAAAGAGAACTTAGGAAATAGAGTAGAGTAGATCTTAGGAGAGGGAATATAGAATAGAAAATACAGGAGAGGAAATAGAGTAGAAAAAACCAGAGGGAATATAGACTAGAAAATAGAAAAGGGGATATGGAATAGGGGCAATAGAATAGAAAAAAGAAAAGGGGCATAGAATAGAGGCAGAATAGGGAAAACAGAAAAAATAAAGTAGGTAAGGGTGAGGAGTAAGAGCAGAAGAAATGAGCCTGGGAAATGGAGCAAGTGAAGTAGTAGAAACCAAGAAGTGTTGGGCCTGCCCACTGAACATCACTGGCTGTGTTTGTATGTTTGCTAATTAGGATGAATATTAGGGAAATAGAAAGGTACACTCTGTCGCTAATCCACAAATGTCAGTTTGTGAGCTAGCTAGACACTTATGCATTGGGCCCTACATTTTAATTTTGGGCCCAATTCACTGAAAATGAAACTCAAAACTAAAATCTTAAATTTCAGAATATCAGAAAATGCTTGTTCATATTTTGAACGGAACCATTAGATGTTTGTGTAGATGTTAAACTGCTGTAGGAAAACTTAACACGTCCTTGTACTGGGACATCCATCTTGAACAGGTTAATTAACATTAAGTGTAACAACTCTCCAAATCGGTTCCATGCTCTTCTCTAAGCCTGTTCACCTGTGTGCTGACTCATCTGATCGTTAGTATTCCTCGTTGGATTTGCATCTCTAACTGCGCTAGCTCTTTGTCACCACTTTCAGTGTAATCTGATTTCAGTTTCTCCCTCTCTGCCCGTCTAGCTCTCTGTTATTACATTGTTTTTCTTCTATACTTACGTTACACAGCTCCATAGACAGTGTTTACACTGCAATAGTTAAGATAATAAATTGAACTTTTTGTGAGATATGTGCTGGACATACACTACCGGTCAAAAGTTTTAGAACACCCAGGGATTTTCATGTTCTTTACAGAAATTCAGGGTAGCATTAAATTGATAAAAAAATAATAATACATTTTATTTGTATTGCGCCTTTCTGAATACCCAAAGCGCTACAGCAGTACAATTAAAAAATAAATACATAAAAATATAAATGCAACAATAAGTGGAATAAAATAAACTTCTAGTGTTCACAATTAAGATACAAACACTATCTTATAAAGATGGGTTTTTAATTGTTTCTTAAAACTACCTAAAGTTGGGGCATTCCTTACATTTAAAGGAAGTGCATTCCACAGCCTAGGGGAAATGAAAACGATATATACATATAGAAATGATCAGTCTATCATTTCAATGGTAGGTTTAGACAGTCGTATGCAAAACTTTAGGCACCCCTGACAATTTCCACTAAATATCAGCAGATATTTGGCAACAATTTAGAGGAATCGGTCACAATGTTGAATTTACCCCGGGGCTGAATATTTAAACAAGACAACGACCCAAAACACTGCTCAAAATCTATTCTGGCATTTTTGTAAAGGAACAAGTACAATGTTCTGGAATAACCATCCCAGTCCCCAGACCTGAATATCATTGAAAATATGTGAGGTGATTTGAAGCGGGCTGTCCAAGCTCAGCAACCATCAAACCTAACTGAACTGGAGATGTTTTGCAATGAGGAATGGTCCAAAATACTTTCATCCAGAATACTATAGGAAGTATCTAGAGGCTGCTATTTCTGCTAAAGGTTCAACTAACTATTGATGTGATATTTCTGTTGGGGTGCCCAAATTTATGCACCTGTCTAATTTCATTCTGATGCATATTGCACATTTTCTGTTCATCCAAAAAAACTAATTTCAGTACTGAAATATTACTGTGTCCTTCAGTTATTTGATAGATCAAAATGAAATTTTGCTGAACACCGAATGATTTATAAATGAAAATCATGGAAATTGTCAGGGGTGCCTAAACCTTTGCATATATAATAAAATACTTGCACTATAACTTGGCTTAAGATGTAGACAGATAGCCGTTTCCTAACTTGACAGGAGGCGTCAAATTACAGAGAAAATGTAATTATCTTGCTGACATCCCTTACATATACTCATTCTATTTAATTTAGACTGAATGTTTCATCTGGAGAAAGGTTAGAGAGTTGAGACTGAACGGCCTCCTCGTCCCTACATACCACTGTTTCCTTGTGGTCATGAGATACTGATATGTTGGTTGGACATGTCTGACATTTATGTTATTAGAATGGAAATCGGAACACTGGAGCGACTGTAGCATGTGTCATCCAGAAAGCCTCGCCCTCTGTGTGTGTTTGTGTGTATGTTAGTGTTGGTTTGTGCATACGTATGCCATAGGGGAGCCAATAACGCCTATTTATGCTTCCTTCCATGACAGTTAGTTTACCATGACAAAGAACCAACAACAATAGTTTCTATTGCCCTGCCAGATGGGAAGAGAGAGAGAATGTCACATCAGGTCACTTAATTATAGAAAAGCTTTCCTCTTGGCCCAAAAGGTGAGAGAGGGTGTGTAGCAATAATACACAATAATACACAATAATACAGTGACAATATAAACAATTTCTGAAAATACATATTATTATTATTGTGGTCATAATATGCATGTTGTTAGTTAGATATTGTGAAATGTTGATTTTGCAATTCTACTAATATCTATATTTTGTAATATTTAAGTTTATGGTTTCGAACCCTGGATCCAATATGCTAGCTCCCAGTGTTGGGCAAGTTACTCAGGAAATGTAAAAAGTTACTTTTGACTTATTACTCCTTTTAAAAGTAATACTATTCCTTTACTTATTACTTAGTATCAAAAGTAAATAGTTATATTACTCGTTATATTACTATAATACTTTCATCAATCCTCCTTCTGAAAACGTGTGCCAGCTCCTTTTATAACTGAATCCACTTAATTGGAAAAATAATTAACCTTACAGGAGTCAACAATTAGCAAAACTGCATAACTCCAAGCCCTGCAGTCTGTCAAACCTGACTGGATACTGTACATAACAAAATAAAATATAAAGCTACAGTCTCTCCCGACGTTTCAACTATTGTTAACAATGGTGTGAAAAAACATAAAACGTTCACATTTAGGCTGATATTGTGTCCAGCTTCTTAATTTGGCTACATTCACGCTGCAAGTTTCACACTTCTGTGCTGCCATTGTATTTATCGCAGTTGAAAGCGTTTTGCTACTTTCACAAAGTTCACATTGGATGACATTATTCTTTGCATCTTTGACTGAGACAAAGTTAAAATAATGACAAAACTTCCACCAGTTGAAAATCTGCGTCTCTTCTCCCCATCATGCTTTGTTTTTCTTTTTGGCATATAGCTAACGTAACCTGCCAGCATGTACCTCCCACGCATAAACGGCATCAGAAATAGAAAAAAAGATCTGACAATGCAGTAAAATAACTTTCCTTGGATTAGTAACTGTTTTGGAAATTGTAATCCATTGCACTACGTGTTACTGGGGAAATTAATAATATTACAGTAATACATTACTAAGTAATGTGTTACTGCCCAACACTGCGTGTAACAGAGTCCTACCATGTGACATCTTGTCCTACCCTGTAAATCAGTGCTTCTCAAACCTCTCATCGAGGACGCTCAGCCAGTCCATGTATTTGAACTGACCATGAATACCCCTGAGCTAGTACACCTGATTCAAATTGTGAATCTGATCTGATTCAGTATCCATAAACTGGGGCATGTCTGGGGGTCCCCGAGGAGAGGTTTGGGAACCGCTGGTGTAAAGAGTCCTACCGTGCGAAACCGTCCTGCTGTGTAAAGACTTTTTGGTCAGTCACACCTGATAGAAGCCATGGCACCAGGATGCACAGATTGTTCACACTACATGCATTTACATGTGTGTTTCTGTGGATGCGGACAATAAATTAAACTATGTAAATAATGTGTGTAAAACACATAATAAAAAGGCTCAATTAAGCAGACACAGGTTCAAATAATTTTACAATCTTAAAAGCTTTTGATTTAGTCTGCTAAAGTTGCAAGTTAACACTCGTATTATGTATGTTTTACTATTTGGCATTTCAGGGTTTAATTGTCAGTATCATGCGGTTTTAGTAATCACATTTTCTGAAAATGCATACATGGCTCAAATTTAGATTTTACATTTAAATAAATGTTTCCACTTCTCATGTCGTCTTTAAAATCCCTACAAAATGTAGTTGAGCACCGCTTGTATTGGATTTAAAGCTATTTCATTATTGAATCTGGCCGTGAAACCTCTGATTATAGGATTCATTGTGCCAATTAACATTCAGCTTTTAGTAGCATCCTCATTAGCTTCAATAAAAAGGCCAGTAGACAACAAGACTGTGACATCAGACAGAGCACAGACAGAGCACAGACAGAGCACAGACAGAGCACAGACAGAGCACAGACAGAGCACAGACAGAGCACAGACAGAGCACAGACAGAGCACAGACAGCGCTAGGAGGGACAGCGCTAGGAAGGACAGCGCTAGGAGGGACAGCGCTAGGCAGGACAGCGCTAGGAGGGACAGCGCTAGGAGGGACAGCGCTATGAAGGACAGCGCTAGGAAGGACAGCGCTAGGAAGGACAGCGCTAGGAGGGACAGCACTAGGAAGGACAGCGCTAGGAAGGACAGCGCTAGGAGGGACAGCGCTAGGAAGGACAGCGCTAGGAAGGACAGCGCTAGGAAGGACAGCGCTAGGAGGGACAGCGCTAGGAGGGACAGCGCTAGGAGGGACAGCGCTAGGAGGGACAGCGCTAGGAAGGACAGCGCTAGGAAGGACAGCGCTAGGAGGGACAGCGCTAGGAGGGACAGCGCTAGGAGGGACAGCTCTAGAAGGGACAGCGCTAGGAGGGACAGCGCTAGGAGGGACAGCGCTAGGAGGGACAGCGCTAGGAGGGACAGCGCTAGGAAGGACAGCGCTAGGAGGGACAGCGCTAGGAGGGACAGCGCTACACATTTCAAATACAACACTGCAATCCATTTCTCTGCCGAGGCAAATGTCTGATCAGAAGTTGAGGTCCTAGACACATTTTACAAGTTAGTTTGACTGAGAACGAATTCTGTTTAGACGCAATGGCCTGGGAGCCAATTAAGTAAACTGCCTTGTTCCAAAAGAGAATGCCAGATGTTTAAACTTTGCTGTCTGAGCCAGTAACCTTTTGGATTTTGTCAGATTATCTAAACACTAGCCTCCTTTGATTGCTCAGTACAACTTTTCCCTACAACACGACAACCCGCATACCCTTTAACGTTGAACTTAGTACCATTGTCTGTCCATTCATAGCCCTCCTCGTCTTCACACGTTATATTTGACATTGTAACCATTTAGCAGAGCCTCTGATCCACAACCACTTAAAACTGGGTCTAAATGTGGCCCGAGAAGTGAGCCGCAAACAAACCACATTGTTTGTGAATTCACAAAATCCTGAATAGTGAGCCATTGACATGGATGTTGGAGTTCTAATGATTAAACACCAGGTGTCAGACAAAATCTTTGCCCTTAGTAATGCTGTCAAAATGGATGCCATAATTTAATGATGTTGTGTTTGTTTTTTATTAAAGGACATAGAGAACAGTTAGTAGAAATTGACATGTGATTCGCAATGTGATTCGCCAATGCCACAAATAACCTTGTCATTATATTAGCAGGCATTTTTCAAAGAGTTGACAAATCTGCTATTCAATAATCGAACAAAAAGAGAACTGAGCTGAAAAACGACTAGTTGCTCAGCACTTAACACAGAGTACTGTAAGTGCCTGTGAGTTCAGCTACGCTTCTGAGCCCCGTGGATTTCAGGTGCACCGGTTTGCTCCTTTCAGTTCTGTCATCGGGGAGAACCCACCATTTCATTTCAATGCCTCGCTGCTTTCTACTCAAAATGTTCTCCCCATTTCCCTCCACTGCAATTTACCGTAGTGACCTCTGATTCTTGCCTCCCCCCCCCCCACCTCTCACCAGTAATATTTCCATATCCTACTCAGTACAGAGCCTCTTTTTTCAAGTGCTCTTTCCATCAAGGGGGTTAAAGAAATGGCCATCTGCTATTCCTCCCTCTTTGCCCAGTTCAATCGACATGTACAGTCCATCACATTGTGGTTGGTTACAGAACCAAGTAAAAGCTGGAATTCCTTTTTCACATGCTGTCACCGTTTATTCATCAATAAACATTCTGTTCCTATTTCCCCTAATGTCTGGCTTTGAGGTGTTTTATTGAATTGTCTTCCTATCCTGCTTTCTAATAACTGGTTGTAAGCTTATGTGTTATCTCTGCGGCTTGTGAATGGTGTTCAGTTCTTCCTGTCTTGCTCTCTAAAATGATTGGTAAGCCTCAGTGCCGTCTGCGCTGCATTTATATTGTGCTCTTTACAAGTTTAGTCTCTTTGTGTTTTAGCTGTCATTGTGCAAAGCTGGAATTGGTCATATTATCTCAAAGAATTATGTATAGAATAAACTGGCGTCTGGCGCAGCAAAAAAGAATTCAGTTGAGCATATACAGACACTACTAATGATTTATGCTGCGGTAGCTAATATATGTGAGAAAGGAAGTAGTGGAGAAATGGAGGGATATACAGATTTGCATGTTGTTTTAGGCCTGGTAACTACCAGGGGAAAACACTATAAGAGAACTATAATAATAAATATATCTGTACGATATTCAGTGTAATTAGATTTATATTTTATACAAAATGTGGTTCAAACCTACAAGTTTATTGCACCTTAACGTTCTAAGAATCAGATTTTATCTACTGCTTAGGCAAGAGAGAAGAGCAACATGGAGATATTTATATCCAGACTAAATCACATTTTAATTCAGTATTTAAAATCACTACCATAGATCATTTATTTCATATAGGATGCTGTTTCTGCCAATTCATCTGAGAACAACCAAGAGTAAATTTCGGCCGCACTATCAGTTTGCACTTGAAATACCACAAGGTCCAGAATTCAAAGCGAACTCAGTGCTCGCCCCCTAGCTTCTAGCGCAGAATCCTCCAGCCCTTTTACCGTAACACATCAAAATGAGAATAATTTTTACCATGTCAATCAAGAGTTGTACAACCTACTTTTTTCTAAATGGTAACGATTAAGCAATATTCTGTGAGCAATATCATTTTTTATGTAGCATTTATCCAAGTGTATACACAACCACATAGAGATTAATGTGTGCTAATCAGCTACAACTGATGCTACACTGAGGCAAGTGCCCGCAGGTCCCTCATGACTAGTATCAGCTTGAGTAGCTTTCAGTGATGTCCAATGTAGCGTTGAATATTACCGTTCAATGACACTTGATCAAAGTTCAAATTTTCCAGCTCTTCAGGCATTTCATTACTTAACTAGCCCTTTAGAAAACAAAATCCCTCTTCAACTCTTGTTATTTAACGGAAAAATGCACTACGTAGTATTCTCAAACTCACTACAACATTTTATTCTCCAATCAACTCGATTCAGGGGCGGGATAAATAACGATCAGGAACACCTTCCATGAATCTAGCTGTAGTTTTCAAAAATCTGGAAACATACAGTGGCCGTGTTGGGAACTACAGAATATATGGAGAAGGTGTTTTTAGTGACTGGAGGGTTACTTTAAATTCTTATGAAACTATCACTAAACTAGGTCAAGTTTTTTTTATGTATGAGCTAGCTAACATCATCATAACATCTATATGGTCTTGCTAACATCATCATAACATAACATGTGTATGGGCTAGTTAACATCATAACATGTATGGGCTAGCGAACATCATTATAATTAGGGAAATCAATGGAAGCACTTTGCAATAACAACATTTGTTCAAAGATCATGCGTAATTGTGGACTACAACAGCAAATTATTATATCCAGCAATATGCATGTTATAAAATTCAAAAACTTCCTAAAGGAAAGCAAAATGAAACCTTCGGAAATAAAAACTGATGCCCAAATGGCAGATCAAACAAGCAGACAAAACCAACACACAAATATTTGACTCACAAAACAGAGCACATTAGAATGCAGCCTTGCCCTAAAAAGAGAGTACACAGTCCTGTTAGCATTAAAACAAACCAGGAAGTATACTAACTCCACTTCCTTTCACAGAACTTCACACTTCGGCTCACTTATACAAATCACACATAGAGATAGCAGAACAGCATAAAGTCTAGAGCAGGGGTAAGCAACTCCGGTCCTGGAGGGCCAAAACACTTCTGATTTTTGGTTTCTCTTTCTAGTAAGGGACTGGTTTATACCTGGGAAACAGGTGATTGCAATTAACTACTAGGTAAAATGAAAAAACTGAAGTGTTTCGGTCCTCCAGGACCAGAGTTGCCTACCCCTGGTCTAGAGTGTAAACAAGATTGCTGGTTCTAATCCCAATGTTGACAAGGTGAGAAACCACACAGCCCAGTCCTTGAGCAAGGCACTTTGGCTCTTCAGTCGTTGGTGAAAATGATCATCTTACAGTACCTGGTAAAACAATGGCGCATTGATATAAATACATGCATTTTGAAGGGACAGTTAATGTTCTGATCAGAAGGATGGTAACAGAGCATCCTGTCATGCACCAATGGAGTCAGGGAACATACTGTTAACTTCATCACATTTCCAAATGTCATGTTTCATCTGGTGAAAGATCTACGCTTAACCTGGCCTTGATCTTTCCAGGATAATGCAGTCTTGATCAGTTTAGAGGAGGACAGACAGTGAGAATCTCCTCTCGGTGCTAAACTGTCAAAGACGAAGCTTGGGCCTGCCCTGTACCCCCCCCCCCCACACACACACACACATTCACACACACATTCACAGACACATTCACAGACACATTCACAGACACATTCACAGACACACACAGACACACACAGACACACACAGACACACACAGACACACACAGACACACACTTTGTTGGAAGGTCATTGTTTTCCCAGAGTGATCTGTGGTAGAAATAAGACATGATTGCCCGCCTCTGACATCTTCTAATGAAGGAACTTTCTGGCAACATACACACAAAAATGCCGACACATATGCAGAGACATTTCCCCCCCGCAACACACACACACACACACCACAGCCAAGGTCAATGCAAATATACACACACACACCAGTGATTCCCCTGCATTCATTATGACCTTGGCACCGAACCGAGGCAAAATTATTGCCGGCCCGCCAAAAAAAGATAGAACATAAAAAGGCTGAGGCGCTTTGAAGATCCTTCAAGAGTCCACATTTCACAGAAAACCAAATGACTAATGAATAGAAAACCCAAGCCACCTAATAGTAGAATACACTAAAACAGTGCTCTCTTTACAGAGTCAGCCTGTTATTTTACACAGGATAAATATTAGTGCATTCAAGCTGCAAGCCATTTAAAATGAGATACATACAAATGTTTAGTTGAAGGTTTCTTGGAAATCAGCTAATATTTTTGGGGGATAATTTTGTGTCAATGAGAAGAATGTGACAAGGGCTTCTCTATGGACAAATAGTTATATACTGATAAAAGTTAATGTGATTTAGCTAATGAATACCCCAACAGAGTAAGTACACATTTCTGTCTATTAATTTAGTCACTGTTATAGAGCTCTATTTTATACCACACAATAAAATAGCTGTATAACATGACCTCTATACCAGACAGTAAAAGAGCTCTATAAAAGGACCTCTATACCAGACAGTAACAGAGCTCTATAACATGACCTCTATACCAGACAGTAAAAGAGCTCTATATCAGGACCTGTTTACCAGACAGTAAAAGAGCTCTATAAAAGGACCTCTATACCAGACAGTAAGAGCTCTATAACATGAACTCTATACCAGACAGTAAGAGAGCTCTATAAAAGGACCTCTATACCAGACAGTAAAAGAGCTCTATAAAATAATCTCTATACCAGACATTAACAGAGCTCTATAACAGGACCTCTATACCAGACAGTAAAAGAGCTCTATAACAGGCCCTCTATACCAGACATTAACAGAGTTCTATAACAGGCCCTCTATACCAGACATTAACAGAGCTCTATAACATGACCTCTATACCAGACAGTAACAGAGCTCTATAACATGACCCCTATACCAAACAGTAAAAGAGCTCTATAACATGACCTCTATACCAGACAGTAAAAGAGCTCTATAAAAGGACCTATAGACCAGACAGTAAAAGAGCT
>JACXGM010032057.1:0-12764 GCA_016801145.1 Umbra pygmaea
CCGACTGGGAAAGACATGATGATGAACAATTCGACGGAGTGTAGATCCGGGATACACAAACTAACGTCGTCGTTGGTGATGCAGCTTCGAACCGGATACGGCTGAAGAAAAAGGGAGAATGTCATGGCGGGGTGGACCCCTTATATAGCTGGCGCGGTCACTGGTAGGAAGTGACGTATATACAAACTTTTCAGATGCAGGATGGATAAACCACTAGGAGCTAGAGCTCCCCCTATGGGGCGGAGCTCCACGATATAGAACTAACCAGAAACACCGGTCAACACCAACTATTTGGTGCCCTGAAATATGTGGAACTATGTATAAAAAGTGTTATCATTTCTAGATGTTGTAACAAGTATAATACTCTAAAATGTGAAAAGCTGAGAATATATGTTTTAACTTCATATTCATTGATTGATTGTAAATCTAATACTTTATTAGTATAAAGTCAAGACAAAAGGTTTTGAGAATACACAAATAATTATTTTCACAGTCTGCTCACTCAATGTTGATGATGGCAATTTCCATATACTCCAGAATGTCATGAAGAGCAATCAGATGAATTGCAATGAATTGGAAAGTCCCACTATGACTTCAAAATGAACTTAATCCCCCCAAAAAACATGTCCACTACATTGTAGCCCTGCCATAAAAGGACCAGCTGCCATCATGTCAGTTATTGTCTCGTTAACACAAGTGAGTGTTGACGAGGGCAAGGCTGGAGATCACTCTGTCATGCTGATTGAGTTAGAATAACAGACTTGAAGCTTTATTTTCATTCAGGTGTTAGAGCATTTGCACGCACGGTGAGGCAAAGATTTTGGAGGAAACCCTGGTGTCAAGAAGAGCAGAAGCCACTTCACTTCAGGAAAAACATCAGGGACAGGCTGATATTCTCCAAAAGGTTTACAGGTATTGGACTTCTGAGGATTGGGGTAAAGTCATTTTCTCTGATGAATCCCCTTTACGATTGTTTGGTCCATCTGGAAAACCCCTTGTCCGAGGAGACAAGGTGAGCACTACCGTCAATCCTGTGTCATGCCAACAGTAAAGCATCCTGAGACCATTACTTTGTGGGGTTGCTTCTCAGCCAAGGGAGTGGGCTCACTCACAACTTTGCCTAAGAACACAGCCACGGTATCGACACATATTCCGTGAGAAAGTTCTCCCAACCATCAAAGATCAGTTTGGTGATGACCAATGCCTTTTCCAGCATGATGCAGCACCTTGCCATAAGGCAAGTGATAACTAAGTGGTTCAAAGAACAAAACCAGGAAACTCCCCAGATCTTAATCCCATTAAGAACTTGTGGTCGATTCTTAAAAGGCAGGTGGACAAACAAAAACCCACAAATTCTGAAAAACTCCAAGCATTGATCACGAAAGAATAGGCTGTCATCAGTCAGGATGTGGCCCAAAAGTTAATTGACAGCATGCCAGGGCAGATTGCAGGTCTTGAAAAAGAAGGGTCAACACTGCAAGTATTGACTCTTTGCATATTGCTTAATGTAATTGTCAATAAAAGCCTTTGACACTTATGGACTGCTTGTAATTATGCTTCAGTATACAATAGTAACTACTGACAAAAAATCTAATAACATTGAAGCAGCAAACTTTGTGGATACCAATACTGGTGCCATTCTCAAAACCTTTGGCCATTACTGTACAGTAAAGCCAAAAGAAAAAACAATGTTAAGTTGTCTTTATAAAAAACTCCTACCAAAATCGTACATGCTGAGTTGTGTTCCTAGGAAGACATGGTTGCCTGCAACAACATAAAAAATGTTTGGGTCCAGACTTGCTAAAAGGACATGTTGAGACTGACAACTGCACTATGTTCTGGCCCTCGGTTCCAGCCCAGAGCAGTGGAAGACAAGAGAAGTGGAAAAGCTCAGGGCAGGCTCTATCAGATACTATGCTTTGTATAACCTACCTGGAGTGCTAGGGTGTCTATCAATCCAGTGCAGTGGCTGAACGGTACAGCAGCACAGACATTAGCACACAGTACAATACTTCATGTTTATAAGGTTTGCAGATTCATGACAAACTGTTTTGTTGGAGACTATTTTTAATAGTTCTCTCACCATTGGTTTCTTGCTGTAGACAAGGGAAACTCCAATGCCTGCATAAAAGCTCAGAGCTTACTGGCTATGTTCCACAGTAGACCCGAAATTGAGTACCTGGAAAGGGTCTGTTGTCGTTACCATTACCTCTTTCACCTTCATCAATAATTTACTGTTCTGTTTGAACACCTCCCTTTCATAACTCTTCAATGATGCAGGCATTTATCTGGCACACAGAGACCTGTAAGAAAATTGCAGTCTGGAGTCCCAGGCCACACTTGGGATCATGTATCTGTATGGGCAAGGCATCCGGCAGGACCCCAAGGCTGTCATGGTGTGGGTCATGGCAAGAAGGGATACAGGTCATGTTAATGTGGCATGGAACTCTGGCGAAAGATTGAAGATAGCCTAGATATGGATTGGAATCAAGGGGGGGTAGGCGAGCATCTGGAAAGCGTTCCTCCCATGGGGAGATTCTAAGGCTCACCAGCCATCAACTTCCGCTAGCATTCCATAGACTCCCATTCATTTTGGCGTCACTTTGACAGCGAATAACTCTACATCTGAAGCGTTTAAAACTATTTGTCCATTGTTTATTTCTAAACACGACAATGTCTAAAAGGCTTCATTACCTTGTATCTCACGTTATGGCCCCGTATCAGCCATTTTTTGTAAAAATAGTCTAACGATTTTGTCATAACCATGCAACGTTCTGTTGCACATTAAAGAAATTACCGTATAGTCCAGTAGAAGCTCGGAGGCAATCGGGGGAACGTGGAGGCATACAGTCAAGAGAGAAGCCCATGCAGGGGTGTCAAACCAGATCCACAAAGGGCCTAGTGTCTGCAGGTTTTCGCTTTTACCTTGTTCCTGGATGATTGAATGTCACTAATTGGTTAGGATCTCGCCTCACCTGGCAGTCTACGTCTTAATTGGGCTCTAATTGAAAGGAAAGACCAAAAACCAGCATACACTCGGCCCTCCGTGGAACCGGTTTGACACCTGTGCCGTAGAGAGTCCATGAAAAGCATCGGAACAAAATATTTGCTCCTGCTCTTATGTTCATGGACAACTCCTACTCACGCTATCTGTCTCTGCAAGAGGCAAGATTCGGAATAATTCGGAAAAAATGTTTTTTCCTTTAGTCTTACCAGACTGAACTTTGCAGTTGAAAGTATCCATACATATAATATATTTTTGTATTACAAGTATTATTTAACAATTTAAATATGCAAATTAGAAAACTATCCTTGAATACCAGCTCTTCTGGGTTGGTCGGGAGGTGAATCCAGATCCAGCAGCACTGCCAGGGCCTCCTCGCTCAGCCGACAATCATGACGCATGTCAAAATCACTGAAAAAATTGTCCAGCACTGGAACGTCCAGGTTTATTCCCCTAGTACAAGGGTCTGGTCTGAATTAGGGAAAGCAGGAAATGAGAAATTGTGTACCACTATGACAAATTATTTGGTGGAATAAATATTAAGACACTTTACTTTTAGTAATACCACATTCGGGAAAAAACTACTAGTCATATTTTAAACCTTACTTAAGTAAATGTGTTATTTTGCATACAATTAAAAGTAAAGGTGTGTACTGTATTCTGCTGAAGATTTTTTTATATGATGGTTTTGCTTCAATATTACTGCTATGTTGCACTTTACTTCTGAATATGTTAAAGGTTGTTAAATTTGAAGTAGCCTACTTTATATACTCTTGTGTAGTTTAATTTACAACAATACATCATATTGTAAAAGACCATGTTTTTGTAGTATTGCTGTCCTGTTAGGGGAAGAAAGTACTTTAGTACTTTACATTTATACGTGAATACTTAACGAATGTAGTTCCTTACAGTCCACCATTACATTATTAGCAAATTGTTGCTAACTAACCTATGGAGGTCTTGTTGCCTAGCAACTGTGACAGCTGCCAATGACTAGTTGCAGTAATGTTTGTCATTTTATTTTTATTTTTATGCTTCAAATGTGTAAAAAATAAACAGGGTTAAAAACCTGTCAAAATATGTTCACCATGGTCAAGAGTATAAACTATATGAAATCGAATTTTGGTAAGGTTTAAGTAAACATTTAAACCGCTTTGTGTATCATATGTATCATTAGATTATTCATGTAAATTGAACCCAATAATTAGCTACATTTAAAAGTGTAATCCTCTACATTTGCTCCACTCGGTTTCTCCGTAAGTTTTGATTCCACCTTAAAAAATGCCTGTTTCAGCGATTGAGCTGGATTTTCTCGATCAACCATAGTAGATATGGACATATGGAGCCTTCAATGGAAAGGTGAGGAACTGTAGCATGTGTATCAGGTGACACATTTAACGGGAAACCCTATTTGACCATTAGGGGGCAGTGCAAAGTCAGGAGTTGTTGAAATAACATTTTCAAAATCTTGATTTTTGGGTCAAGTCTTTTCTTTAAATTCCACAGTAGATACAGTTGTATGCAAAGGTTTAGGCACCCCTGACAATTTCCATGATTTTCATTTATAAATAATTGGCTGTTTGGATCAGCAATTTCAGTAGTGAAATGTGGTTCATTGGATTAACAGAAAATGTGCAATGTGCATCAGAACAAAATTAGACAAGTGCATAAATTAAGGGCACCCTTGTCATTTTGTTGATTTGAATACCTGTAACTAACTAGCACCGATTAATCAGAACACACAATTGGTTTGGTGAGCTCATTAATTCTTGAACTTCAGACAGGTGCATCCAATCATGAGAAATGGTATTTAAGGTGGCCAATTGCAAGTTGTTGTTCTCTTTGACTCTCCTCTGAAGAGTGGCAACATGGGGCCCTCAAAAACAACTCTCAAATGACCTGAAAACAAAAATTGTTCAACATTATTATTTAGGGGACAGCTACAAAAAGCTATGGCAGAGATTTAAGCTACCAGTGTCCACTATGAGGAACATAGTGAGGAAATTGAAGACCACAGGCACAGTTCTTGTTAAGGCCAGAAGTGGCAGGCCAAGTAAAATATTGGAGGCAATTGCAAAGGATGTTGAGAACAATCAAAAACAGAACACCTCCAAAGACCTACAAAATCATCTTGATGCAGATGGTGTCACTGTGCATCATTCAACAATTCCGCAAACTTTGCACAATTAGAAGCTGTACGGGAGAGTGATGCGGAAGAAGCCTTTTCTACACACGCCACAAACAGAGGTGCTTGAGGTATGCAAACGCACATTTGGACAAGGCAGCTTCATTTTGGAAGAAGG
Source organism: Umbra pygmaea (assembly GCA_016801145.1). Lineage (NCBI taxonomy): Eukaryota > Metazoa > Chordata > Actinopteri > Esociformes > Umbridae > Umbra > Umbra pygmaea. The sequence continues at coordinate 5,308 of JACXGM010032057.1, forward strand.
TGCTGTGGACTGATGAAACAAAGCTTGAGATACTTGGTCATAACAAGAGGTGTAACCCATGTTGGCAAAAGAACACAGCATTCCAAGACAAACACTTGCTACCCACAGTAACATTTGGTGGAGGTTCCATCATGCTGTGGGGCTGTGTGGCTAGTGTTGGTACTGGGACTGTTGTTAAAGTTGAGGGTTGCAGGGATTCCACTGAATATCACCAGACACTTGAGAATAATGTAGAGCCAGGGCTGGATATTTCAACAAGACAACGAGCCTAAAACACTGCTCAAAATCCACTCAGGCATTTATGCAGAGGATCAAGTACAATGTTCTGTCCCCAGACCTGAATATCATTGAAAATCTGTGGGGTGATTTGCATGGCTGTCCATGCTCGGCAACCATCAAATCTAACTGAACTGGAGATGTTTCGCAAGGAGGAATTGTCCAAATTACCTTCATCCAGAACCCAGACACTCTATATTACAGGCTATAGGAAGCATCTAGAGGCTGTTATTTCCGCTAAAGGAGGCTCAATTAAATATTGATGAATTTTCTGTTGGGGTGCCCAAATTTATGCACCTGTCTAATTTCGTTTTGATGCATATTGCACATTTTCTGTTTTGCGGGCTGAGTGTAAATGCTTAACACCCAGAATTACTGTTTAGGCCAATGACTCCACAAATAAAAACTGTGTTAAGTGTTACTACTCAAAGACAACAATAGAACAACATTTCAGCTGGTTATAAAGAAATTGTTTATAAAATTGAGGAGCGAACAGTGACAAGAAATTGATAAATCAAAAGTGCTAACAAGCCATATTTTTCGTTTGCAATTTATTGCTTATAAATTCTCTAAACATTTTTTTGGTAAAAATAAAATCTATAATTAAATCACAAATAAAATTGTCACAATGATTTTACATTATATATTGCACAACAAAGCCATTTTACAATGAACACATACAGGTAACATGTTGGTCAGGAATGTATCGGAGGTTGGTACACAATGCAGTTTTTTTTCCTTCATATGGGTACAACACTCATTTTACCACTATTCACATTATAAAAGTCCGACCTGCATCCAAAACAAAGTATCAATCAACAGCCTGGCGTCTGCAACAGCTCTTGGCAGTAGAACTGATTTGTCATTTGTCACAATGTCGCTACTGAAACATAAAAATAAATTAAGAAAATGTAGCGTAGTAACACTGTCCAAAGCTTTTCTCCCTAGTTAGAGCTCTACATAATCAAGTGCATTTACGTACCTCAGAACAACCACAGAAAACACACCATCCATTTTTATTCAGTTTCATTTTTAAGTGTACCATGCTGGAACATTATCATACATCTGTAGTGATGTTACACGCTTGCCTGCATGATCTATCTGTTGAGTGAAAATAGAAAAAAAATGTAGTTTGAAGAGAGAAACATTTTCTACAAGTGTCTTTCCTCTGTAAACAAACCAAAGCACACTTATCCCCAGGAGTTTGTTAACTTCCTTCACTGAGTGTTTGAGTAAGACAGAGTGCCCAAACAGCACCCTATTCCCTATAGTGCACTACTTTATACCCTCTGATTAGAAGTAGTACATAAGGAAAAGTGAAGGAACAGAGTGGCATTTGGGATTCACAGCCTTAGGTTTAGCGTTCTGCTTGCCCCCCTCAGATCTGCTCTGTCTCCACGTTGAGTTCTGGATACAGTTCCTTGAGAATCATCTCCATCAAAACCTGAAATGGGCAGAAAATCCATTTTAGGAGGACAATAAACTAGACATCGCTTTGGACTGGGCTGGATACTTAGTTTCTATGGCTTCACATTTGACATAAGCCAATATGACACTGTGATGCACTGACATCAACCCCCTTTCAAAACAATGAGGCAAGCAACCATGCCAATCAATTATAAGATAACATTTCATATGTATTTTTATTGAGGAAATGTAATATACAGGCAGACCTAGTACCAGGAAAGACATGCTGTTCTGAACTGAGCCACTAGGTGTCAGAGCTGGCAGGATTTGTGAAATATATAATATAAAAGAAAAGGAACCCGTACACACGTGTATGCTCCACCACGTACCTTTATTTGACTAAAATGACAACGTTTCGATCTACAGAGATCTTCGTCACGTCTTGGATTTGTGTAATCCCCAACATAATATGTGAGTCATTATCAGCATTTTCATCATTCTTGATCAGTCAAAGATGGTGTGGAGAACTTACATAGAGTAGATGCTTGTTGGCATTGGTCTCCTGAAGTGCATTGAAGACCTTGATGATCCCATACCTGGCGTTCTGCTGTCCCACCAGGTTCTGTAGTGCATCTGGAACACAGTTCACGTCTTTAACAAATGCTTACTATAGTTAGTCTCTCACAACGCCATTGAGGAATTTGTCCTCCAGAACTGCTTAACCCTTTAATGTTCGACTCAACCGTTTGGTAGAGCACACAATGGTTTTTTTCACAGCAAGGACATTAAAGGGTTATATTCAGTCACATTTTGTCAAGCATGAACTACTCATTTCTGGTCCTGGCATCCATTCTAATGGTGATTTACTTTGGCGGTTCAGGTCATTGTCTTGCTGCAAACCCAGTGGCTCATGAACAGATGGCATGGAATTTTTCTCTGCCATTCTCTGACAAAGTACAACTCATGGTTCTCCCAATCATGAATATTAATGAATATTAATTCACAGTATACACAAACAGAATCCATGTTGCTTTAAGTTTTACTTTTGACTTATCATAGAACATAGTTTCTGAACTCTTGAGGATTGTCCAGGTGTTTTTTGGCAAATTTAAGATTAGCATTAATATTCTGAGAGCAATACAAAAAAATGTATACACACACAAACACGATCCGCACACACGTAGTTGCTTGAGAGCGACGTAGCAAAACACAGTACCCTGGGTAGCGCTGTACCAATTTCCAATGTCTTGTGCTAGGGCTCCGAACATCGTCAAAATTGCCGTAAGAAGGATTGAACCTCTGGCTACCGTAAGGTAGTGATAAAGTGACTTAGTCCACTAAGCTACACAGAACCTCACTATGGTTGCGTTTGGAGAGATTCTGGCAAACTGTTCAATCCTGGGATGATTAATTTTGTCCCAAACACTATAGCCTTGACTGTGCTTAAAAACAAAGATCAGAAATAGCTCTGTAATTCATTTAAATCCTCCTACAATAGATGCATGATACGAGCGCTTAACTCTTTGAATGTTAGGGTTTCTTCAAACTCCCTCCATATTGTAATACAACCCGCAAAACAATCGGACCAATTTCAATGTGAAAAATCTTAAATGAACAACTACTTATACTTTGTTTTGGCTGGAACATGTCTGACCTAGGTATAGGGAGCATATTATACCAGTCAACTCACACACTAATAGCAACAATTTATGTCTGGTGTTCTCTTGTGTATTCCTTAATTAGCTGAGGTTAGGTTCATTTACTAGAACATACATTACAGTCTGGTTCTCCTTATTTACATATTGTCAATGTCGTAAATGGCAGCTTACATCCTATAACAGAGCAGTAGAAACCTAGGTTCTAAATGCGGGTCAGGGGGAAAAAAATAACAAAAAAATTGTAAATTTTGTACCCTCAAAAAATATTGTATTTACTAATAATTTCAGAGACACAATCACAATGTCTCATTTCATTTGTGGGAAAACTGGTGAACATGTCTCCTATCTTAAACATTTCATTGCTGAATTTCTGAAGAAAGCTTTTAGAACGAAAAAACAAAAATAAGCCAGAGATGGTATAGTAACCATAAGATGACTGACCTGGAATATTGTCTAGCAGCTTCTGTTGAGCTCTCTCCTTGGTCTCTCGACGTTCCGAGTCTGACCGGGCCTTGATTTGGGGGGCCAGCTTTCCATTGGGCCAGAAGGTGTCTCGGAAAATGTTGATGTAGCAAACGAGCATCTGCTCACTGAAGATCCAGTTTAAGGTGTCTCGAATCTGCCTTCAGTGTGAGAGGGAAGGTGATGACAACAGATACTGCATTATTAACAGTATTATACAACTGAAGACAATTTGTTTTGAGCAACAACGCTTTGCAGTAAATATATATATTTTAAATCATCTAAAAATGGAAGAATAGCCTACAAACAATATATATGAAACCTATATTTAGAAAGTAGAGTCAGAGAGCATCTGTTTGTATTTGGCTCGATTTGAACCAGCTACAATAGAACCGGTGGGCAGAGTAAGGCCAGAGTCCAAAACTACAGTATAGTGTACTTTAAAATAACCAGTGCTTGGGGGGGTCCACGTAGTATAGTGGGCTAAGTCATTTCCTTGCAGGACAGTCTACATCATAATAGTCAGCGGTTCGAGCCCGACTATGGGTTCGCCGACTTTCCAAGGGGCCCCAGAACAAGGAAGCACATATTGGCAAAGCACTGATCGAAATTTAGGATAGGTAAATCAGATTATCTATCCTGCCACATCGCTCTCCAGCGACTCTATTTGCAGAAGTATATATGACCGTAATCATCCCGTACATGATCAGACTAAAGGCAGCAGTGTTGGATGGGTAGTGTGAAAAGAATCGGCCGGCTCAGCGACATGTGGTTGGATGAACCATGTGAGCGCCCTTCAACATCCCACAGATCTATCCGGAGTTGTGGAGCTGCCGACAAGTCAGGGTTAGTGGGAATTGTAAAGGGACAAAAATGGGGAAACCTCAACAACAATAAATAAAAATAATCAGTGCTTCATTGGATTAGGTCAAAAGTAGTGCACTACATAGGGAATAGGGGGCCATTTTGGACTTTCAGTGTGTCTCAGCACCATTAGAACCATCCGTCAGGGGGGAGAACAACAGAACCACAGCCTGACTGCCTTTAATCAGATCCCTGCCAGTCAGGCCTCCACCTGCAGTGTCACAGACAGATGACTTCTCTTTCTCGTGATGTTTTCAAACACCAATGTGCTGTCATCAAGACCTCAGCAAAACAAATGTGAAACCAGTTCTGTTTGTGCTCTTGCCAAATCCATCACTGTTTCTTGGTTTTCATCCAAGAATTGAATTATATGCATGATTAATTTTTTTTTTCAAATCAGTGTAAAGTGCACATAAACCTTTTTTTTGCTTTAAAGCCCTCCCTGTACAGTAAATTTTTTTTAGATTGAAAGCATAATATCAAAATTACACTATGAAATGGTTGCAATTATGATAATTCATTTTTAAGGATGGTACTTCTGACCAATTTCAAGATGTCAACATGCTAATTTCTTGACAGCATTTACCACTTAAAAAACTGTCAAATGCAGACAGACATTGACTTTATGGCACCAATAAAAATAGTAATAACAATAATAATAATACATTCAGGCAGCACCTAATTACATCTGTACCAGTCTCATTAACATGCATCTGCAGCAGGCTAGGTGACAGTGTCTTGCTCTACACATGGGTGATGACTTTTCAGAAATGCTCATTGGTTCAATAGTTTCGTCAAGCAGCCAAACAGAGTAGATCTCTACCTATTGTTACTGACAAAAAAAACTGAGTGGTGTTTCTGGCAGACGTTTAAAAACATTTTTCGTCTAAAGTCAGATGAATGTGAGAACTCTGCTCCATTTCTTGGCTCGATGTTGACAACATGTTAGTCAATAAATAGAGGGGACAATTGATCTACTGAGCATTTCTACTGAGCATGTTGACAATATGTTAGTCAATAAATAGAGGGGACTATTGATCTACTGAGCATTTCTACTGAGCATGTTGACAATATGTTAGTCAATAAATAGAGGGGACAATTGATCTACTGAGCATTTCTACTGAGCATGTTGAGAATATGTTAGTCAATAAATAGAGGGGACTATTGATCTACTGAGCATTTCTACTGAGCATTTTGACAATATGTTAGTCAATAAATAGAGGGGACTATTGATCTACTGAGCATTTCTAAGTAGTCATCCCAGCGTACAGAAAAACACCTCTTCCTGCGGTGGGCTAAATATCTCCCAAAATGAACATACCACCCCATGTAATAAAATTGTTCTGAAAAGCCTTGTTGAGGTAATTGTGTCAGACTACTTAACCATATACCCTGGTAGCACTGTAGCGATTTGTGCCTCCCGTAGCACAGCCCCCTGGCATATCTGCCAATGCCGCACCATGATTCGAACCCTGGCCACTGATATATGTATATTTTTTATTTAAAAAGAGTGTGATGCTTACTTGTTTATGGTCCTTCCAAATGTGACTTGAACTAGTGCAATTAGAGTTTTTCGTACCCATTTGAACACTGTGAAGAATAAAGAAAGGGTATCAGATTAGAACTGGAATGACAGCAAGGATGGAACTGGATAAAGTAACAGTTGAGTTGGAAGAGTAGTCCTAATGAAATCCACAAAACACACTTCCTGCAGGAGTGAAAATGGCAATGTGCCGTACATGTCAAATAACAACATATTCATAGTGCACTCATAGCAAATATGGCCTTCTCAATTGCACAATAAAGGAAGACATGTCGGACATGTAGCACAGTCTCACATAGCTGTCTTAGTGTACAGTTGTGCTCAAATGTTTGCATACCCCTGCAGAATTGGTAATAGATGTACCATTTTCAAAGAAAACATGAGTGAGCAGGCAAATTGTTTTTTTTCTTCTTAATTTCTAATGGGATTCATATGATTCAAGTGATTGAACAGTACTGATTGGCATTTGCAAGGCTTTGGATATCTTTTTATGTCCTTTTCCAATTTTATGAAGTTCCTGTACCTTATTACGCAGGACTTTTGACAGTTCTTTCCTGCTCCCCATTGCTCAGTATCTTGCCTGCTCAGTGCATCCACATGAGAGCTAACTAACTCACTGATTATTTATACACAGACACTAATTGCAATTTAATATGCCACAGGTGTGGGAAATTAACTCTTAATTGCCATTCTAACTTGCGTGTCACCTTGTGTGTCTGTAACAAGGCCAAACATTCAAGGGTATGTAAACTGTTGATCTGGGCCATTTAGGTGATTTCTGTTATCAGTATGGTTTACAAAGGAGCTAAACAACTATGTGATAATTAATGGCTTCATATGAACACTATACTTACGTTAAAGTCAGATTTATTACATGAACAGTCATATTGTCAAAATAAATGCAGAAATTACACAATTTCTGCCAGGGTATGAAAACTTATGAGCGCAACTGTAGCATAGTGTCACAAAGCAGTGATATAACAACGTCCCACAGGAGTCAGTGTAGCATAGTGCCACATAGCAGTCATAGTGTAACATAGCATAGTGCCACATAGCAGACATAGTGTAACATACCGTCGTGTCACATAGCAGACATAGTGTAACATACCGTCGTGTCACATAGCAGACATAGTGTAACATACCGTCGTGTCACATAGCAGACATAGTGTAACATACCGTCGTGTCACATAGCAGTCATAGTGTAACATACCGTCGTGTCACATAGCAGACATAGTGTAACATACCAT
>JACXGM010032058.1:0-13077 GCA_016801145.1 Umbra pygmaea
CACACACACACACACACACACACACACACACACACACACACACACACACACACACACACACACACACACACACACACACACACACACACAGGAGATGAGAGCAGAGGGGGTTCTCATTGGTAAAGTGTATCTAAGGGAACGTGGTTTTAATTTTCTCCATCTTTTCTCTCCTTCATAGGAGGTGGAGAGCCTCCAGATTGGCCTAAAGCACGTCAATGATGAAAGCTTTCAGAGGTAGGTTGGCACATACACACACACACACACACACACACTATTTCCCCAGCAATGAAGACCAGTGGATTTTTGTTTAATTAACCATGAGGGGAATATATGGTTAGTTAGTTTAATCTAGTCTCATTTTATTTGTCACGTGCACATAAACATAGATGTATTGCATGTACAGTGAAATCATATGCCACAGTTCCAGACAATGTAATAAATAAAAAGGTATTAAGGTATTAAACAGGTCAAAGCCATTTCTCATGGTATATTAGCCTTACACCACAAACCCTTTGAGCTGGTTGTCAATGTACATATAACATTTAAAAAAAATCATATACTTTATACACAGCCAATCACCATTTAGGTCTCAAATTAGCCAGTTTATAATTAAGCAACAGGGCACAAGTGGGTGCGACTTATGGCCCATATACCACAGCTAAGAGCTGTTCTCAGGCACAATGCTTCACAGCCTGGTTTACTAGGGCTTTGCAATGTGTCCTGCCTAGGAACAGCTCTTAGCCTCGGTATAAAGGCGATATAAAACACCACATCATGCCTTCCCTACAGCTTACATATATACTATATTTCCGAAATATGTGTACACCAGACTATCACACCGACATGAGCTTTTTGGACATTCCATTGTAAAACCATGGGCATTAATATGGAGTTGCCCCCCCTTAACTTTTGCGGCTATAACAGCCTGCACGCTTCTGGGAAGGCTTTCCACATGATTTTGGAGTGTGTCTGTGGGAATTTGTGCCCATTCAGCCAAAATAGCATTTGTGAGGTCAGACACTGATTTTGGGTGAGGAGACCTGGCTCACAATCACCAAAACAAACATCCCAAAGGTGTTCAGTGGGGTGAGGTCAGGCCCCTCAAGTTCCTCCACAACAAACTTGACAAACCGTGTCTTTATGGACCCTGCTTTGTTCACAGGGGCCCAGCTGCCTACTGGTCTACAGCTAGGTAACACTATCACTACTGTAAAACTGCTACAGTATATACAAAGATTTCAACAAGCATTTTGCGATGGCTGGTCCACCTGGCTACCCCCACCCCGGCCAACGGCCCCTCACCCCCTGCAGCGCCAAACCCTAGCCCCCCTAATATTCCCCTCACCCAAATAAAATTAGTGGATATCCTGAAAGAACTGGAAAAACTTTACCCTTACAAATCAAAATGAGCTGGGCTAGATAACCTGGAAGCAATCTTACTAAAACTCTGTGCAGCAATCATAGCTTCTCCGATTACAAAACCTGTTTAACCTCTCTTTCGTATCCTCAGAGATCCCTAAAGATTGGAAAAACAGCAGCAGTCATTCCTCTTTTCAAAGGGTGGGACACTGAACCCTAACTGCTACAGACTCATATCCACCCTGCCTTTTCTCACTAAAGTCTTCGAAAGCTAGATTAACAAACAGATTACCAAACATTTCAAATCACACAGCACACTCTCTGCTATGCTGTCAGGTTTCCAAGCTGGTCACGGCTGCACCTCTGCTACAAGGTCTTAAATGATATTACAACTGCCATTGATAAAAGACATTACTGTGCAGCCATCTTTATTGACCTGGACAAGGCTTTCGATTGGGTCAATCATGGCATCCTAATTGGCAGAATAAATATCCTTGGATTCTCAAATAACTGCCTCGATTGTTTCACCAACTACTTCTATGACAGGGCTCAACATGTTAAATTTGAGGGTTTGTTGTCTGGACCCTGGGGTGTTTCTATGAGGGTGCCACTGTTCTCTATGTATTTCAATGATGTTGCTCTCTCTGCTAGTGACTCTCAGATCCACCTCTATGCAGATGACACCATTCTATACACATCCGGCCCTACAGGCTATAGTGTACTTCAGTTATCATTCTATCAGTATTTAGGATTCAAAGCTCACTCTCTCTTTCTCTCCCTCAGTCATCAGCTAACTACAGACCTTGAGAACAACTTCAACATGTCCCCACTGGAAACAAAGGTGTTGATGTGAGTTGTGTGTGTGTTTGTGCATGTGTGTGGACCACATTTATGTTACACCTGAAGTACCCACAAAGACAGTAAAACCACCCGAATCAAGGTTTTTTGTAAAACCACCAAGGTTTTTTGTCAGGTCACCATTAGGGAAAATGTGATTTCCAGCTCAGGGGTTAGGTTTAGGGAAAGACAAACAATTTGTGGATACTGTTTGAATTGGGAGAGGTTTAGTCATTATCGGTTAAGTTTAGTGTTAGGTTTAGGGATTAGGGTTAGGTTAAGTTTAGGGAATAGGGAGCATGACTGTTTTCGTCGGGGCTAGATATCAAGGATAGTAGTACAAAAAAAACAAATGTGTGTGTGTGCTGGCAGCAGGAAGTTTCCATGAGAGACAGACTTGCCTCACTCTTAGCTTTGTGTTTGTTACATAGTATCCAGCGGGCATGGCGTGACTTCCTCCAGAGACAGGAAGTGATGGAGAAAAGGAGCCCCTCCCCTCCTTTCCTCTCATCCTCTGACAAGATGAGCACCTCCATCAGCATGATCACCCTATCAGATGGCAGCACCCCGGTAGGTTCCACCCCTCTGTCGTTGCTCTCGACACAGCTGCTAAACTGTGTGCAATAGTGTGTACTGTATTGTGTACTGTTAGGGGCTTGGATCAGATGGAATCTACACATTGATGTGTTGTATTCAATGCTAGTCCTCTACATATGGTGTGCTAGTACACTTCCTGCCTGGCCCAGGAGAGGGCATTGTTCTGCAGCTCATTTCCCCTTCAAAATGCAGGCTCACTCACATACACTTCCGAGGGATCTGCTGGCTATAAGGGAATGAGCTCATCAGTAGATCCACCCAGAGGGCCAGTGTGGATCTCTGTATGGTGGATGCTTGTCATGTCCAGGTCATCATGAAGCAGCCCATCAGAGAGAGATTTAGCTGGTATCAATATGGTACCTTGAAAAATAAAGATTAAATGGTTCACAGCAATGCAGAAACACTGAACTCTTGCACCTACAGTTGTTATTTCAAGTTTATCACCTGGTCTTTTTCTTCTGTCTTCCTCACACCTTCACTCTTCTCTCTGTTTTTCCTCTCTCTTACCTGGGTCTCCTCTATCTCTCACCTGGTTATCTTCTCACACCTGGTTCTTCTCTATCTCCTCTCTCACTTGGTTATCTTTCACCTGGTACTCCTCTCTCATCTTGTTCTCCTTTAACTGTTTCTCACCTGGTTCTCCTTTCACTCCCATCTCACCTGGTTTTCCTTTCTGTCACCTGATTTTCCTCTCAATCCTCAGCTCGTTCTCCTGTTTCTCACCTGGGTCTCCTCTCTCTCACCTGGATCGCTTCTAACTCCTATCTCACCAGGTTTTCGTAGGTTTCTTCTCTTAATTTACTGTAGCTTCTGGGGTTAACAGGATGATGTCACCATATTATTGATGCTAGACTGAGAGTGTTGGGGGCACACGTCAATACATGGCTTTAGTGTTTAAACACACATACACACACTCACACACACAGTATAAACATAGTTTGTGTTTAACATCCTATGGGACCGGGCAGAACTGCTGAGCTCAGTGACTCAGAGATGCTGACAATGCCTGATCATCTTAGAGAGGGATGGAGAGAGAGGCATGTAGGGGGTTAGAGATAGAGAGGGTTAGAGAGTCAAAGACACAGACAGAGTGGGAGTGGCTTTTCTGATTGCAGAGGTTCACCAGTTGAATGTGATGATGTCACTATTATCACACATTCACCCTTTTCCTCTCCTTTAACTATCGTAAATATTTTATTTTATTTGGATGTGAGAAAGACAGACTGACCTTTCCTCTTAGAAGATATCATGACTTTATTTTCCTGATGTATCACCTGCCTTTATGATGACACTTTGGTGAAAGTGACAGTTGACCCGTTTCAATGTGTAACGAGTCTGTTTCTGTCAACCCAGCAATATGCACCCATCATGGCCATCTGTTTACACAAGCGCACACAATGGAAGGACAAGTCATATTTTCATGGGACGCCGTTACTGGGTGGCCGTTTCCACAGTGATTGAATTTTTAACCTTGGTGACAGTCCTGTTTGTCTCTGACAAATGTCTGCGTATGTGTGTTGGTGTGGTGTATGTTTGCGGGTGTGTTGTGTTTGTGAATGTGTGTGATTTGGCATGGGTGGACCTTTAATTTGACCTTAAGGACATAGGCCATGTGCTTGTATATCCATCAGTGTAGTGTGCTGGCTGTTTAAACCTTGGTCTGCTGTTTAATATTGATCACCTGAACATTCACTATCTTCTGCTTTTCTGTCCACACAACATTATTGTTTTGTTTTGTTGCAAGCTATGGATGATTGGGAATATCTCTCCTCTCGTCCATCCTCTGTCTTCCTCCAAAAACCCAGTCAGACGTCTTCCTCATCCTCTTCATGTCCTAAATAAATAAAAGTAATTTGGGAACAGACAATCCCTCCTCCTCTGAATGTATACCTACCTATACATTGACAGGGAACTAACTAACTAGCTCTTTGTCTTGCTGGTTATTTGGCCGACCAGAACCTTCATGTTATCTCAAGTTGCTCCGGAACCACAATGCATTTAGAGAAAGAGACTGTATATGCCTTATACATATTCAGCTTTATTGTAAGAATTTAAATAAATCTTAAAGCCTGCATGGAATCTTTGTAATAGAATGTTTTTTTAAAATCAAAATCAATGTTTAATCACAGTAACATCAACCGGAAAGTATGTTAATTTAGGAGGCAGCAAAAAAAATGTTGGCCATTGTTGGAGAATTACGGAAATGTAACATTTTATCTTCATTGGTTTTTGTTTTGTTCACTAGAATTTGCCGTCTTTGGGTCTGTTGAAAGGACATGTTAGCTCTGTGTGAATTAACTTAGATAGACTGTGAAGCCACTGTAGTGGTTGTGTGAAATATCACATTAAAAGATCCCCTACTGTATTCTGCACTTTACGACCAAATAACTCCTGCAGTATTGCCCATTTCCTTTCCAAGCCGTGAGGTAGAAATGATCGTTTTCATTAGAAAAGTACAAAACAAAAACTCTAGGTTTTATGATTGCATATGAATCAGTGTCTCTCTGTTTTTATTAGTTTATACTGCGTCAAAACATCGCCCGCAGCTCAAAAAACGCTATTTCTCATGCATGGAAACACACATACACAGTTTATTGAATGTTGTCAGTAGTGTGGAATGTTTTGCTGAATGCTATAATTTTAATTCACACAATGGCAGTTAAAAAAATGGGTATAATCATTCAATATAGAATCTGTCATTTGCTGTTTTGCTACTGAATACAGAGAGCTCTGTTTGTGTCGCTGTCCACTGACTGGGTGCTGCTCAGTGCTGGGCAGCAGTTACAGAGAATGACCACTAGAGAGCAGTGTTGCATTGTGGGAGCCCCTTACTCTGGACAGGATAAACCAAAGCAGTGTCAAACTTATTTCACAGATGGCAGAGAGTCTGCAGTCTTTCACATCGTTAAGGTCACAGATTAGTTAAGAACCCAGGTCATCTTTAACTGATTAGATAAACAAAGAAAAGCAGACCTCCATGGAATAAGTTTCACATCCCTGGACTAGAGTATTCACATAATACATGTTGTAATATGGACATGGTTTTAAATGTCTATGTACATGTGTATTGACAAAGCTGGTGGAACTGTAAAGCTGCTTTATCGCACTGAAGGACTCATGGGGCTTGCCAGTCCATCTGCCCAGCTGACGTGCAGTGTGATCAGGCTACAGCATCACCACTACCTGCCATGGCTCTGCTGCTTCTGTTTTAACCTTACCCTCCTCCTGTTCTGTTCTCCTAATCTGTGTGTGTTTGTGTGTGCATGTCTGTGCCCTTGTTTATGATGGCCCCACAACCATATATAAACCTGACAAAAAGTTGTAAAATTTGACCTTGTATGGACAAATTGTACCTTGTGGGGATTGCCCCATGAGGGGAATTGCGATTTATGGCTTTGGGGTTAGGTTTAGATAAAAATGTACTATTGGGCATAGGGTTAGAATTGGGGCTACTCTTAGGTTTAGGCATTAATAATTAGAGGTTTACAGTTTTTGTTTGGCCTGTTATTCCAAGTTAATCCAAGGTTAGGTTTAGGCACTAATGTCAAGTTACTGAAGTTAGGGTAAGAATGTGGTTAAGGTTAGGGTTAGGGTTAGAGTAAAGGTTAGGGTTAGGGCTAGGAAATGGGGAACATTGATTTTTAGGTTAAAAAAAATATCAATGGTCCCTACAAAGACCGAAAAACATGTGTATGTTTGTGTGCACAACAGCAACACAGCAGCAACACAGCAGGTGAGTGGGGCAGTGATGTCATTATCTAGCTCTATATTTAGTAACAGAAAGTGAAGGGAGGAGAAAAACAAAGGTTGCTACAGGAGCATCACATGAAAGACTGGTTACCACAGGAATTCATGATTAACATGTTGCACCTCATCTAAACGACTGGTTACCACAGGAATTCATGATTAACATGTTGCACCTCATCTAAACGACTGGTTACCACAGGAATTCATGATTAACATGTTGCACCTCATCTAATCGACTGGTTACCACAGGAATTCACCAAGCCACCATTGCCAGTGGGCCATTAAAATTCAGATTTAGATAACTTTTATTATCCCACAAATTGTCTCTCTCACGTAACACAATGTTCTGCCAATTTTCCACTGTTCCCAGATACCAGTAGTCGCACACTGACATCATCAATCATTGTCAACACACAGCATATTCACTACATGTTCATCCCAGGGAAGAGGGTCAAAGTGCACCTGAGTACATCCTCTGAGGAGTCTAAATGTGTTGAGTGTGTGTGGTACAATCCCTATGGCCCTACTTTCTATGCTCCTACTGTATGACATCACCTGAATGTACGGCTCTTCTCAGACCACTAGGGGGCACTGTTCTGCAGTGGTAAATAGCATGGAGGACACTGTCTAGCTTGAAAACTGAACCAACATCTTTGGAAAGAATTAAGAGACAACTGCAATTTTCATCTTAAATCAACCCCATTGAAAACCTCTGGAATGTGATCAAGAGGAAGATGGATGGTCACAAGCCGAACTGCTTGTTGTGCCAGGAGTGGCATAAAGTCACCCAACATCAATGTGAAAGACTGGTGGAGAGCATGCCAAGATGCATGAAAGATTATTATCATACAATTATTATTATTACACCAAGTATTGATTTCTGAACACTCCCTAAGTTAACACATTAGTATTGTGTTGTTTAAAATGAATATTACCTTATTTTCTTTGCATCAATTAAGGTCTGACATCACTGCATCTTTTTTGGTATTTTGACCAGTTGTCACTTTCTGCAAATAAATGATCTGAATAACAACATTTCTATTTAGAGTTTGTGGGAAATGTTGTCAGTTATTTATGGAATAAACAAAAATAAAAATAAAATTATATTAAAATATAGGCTGTCGGTGTCCTCTGAACAATTTGAAAGTGATTTGAGGTTTCTAAGTGATTCAACAAAATTGCTATTGAATTTTCCAAGTTTTAAATGTTTATAAAAGTAAATATTCTCTCTAAATATCAAAGGATGTGCAACATGTTGCTGTTTTCTCTGACCAATTTGATAGTGTTTTAAGGTTTCTAATCCACATAATGAAAAGCTATTGAATTAATAACTTTGGGGCATGTCATTAATTGAGGGTTGCTAACCATAAGCAGGGTTACGTTGTAGCTGAGTCTGTGAAAACAAGAACTGATCTTGGGGTTTGACTTGGTTTCACACTGTTATTACAAATAATGTAATAGCGGACGTAATTATAGCTAATGTAATTACACACACCCAATTCCCTCAGCCCCAGGTCATCTTTCTGAGCCCCAGGAGTTTTTTGAGTCTGGTGAAACGCCTGATGCACACGCTGCTGCAGATGGCTGAGGCTAAATCTCACAAAACCTAGTCTAGTAAAATAATAATATAATTTTACTATGGGAATTTCACTCAGGAAACATGCTCGTTTATCCAAACCACAACATTGTTTTTGTGACTAAAATTAACTGATGTAGCTTTATCCCTTCTAGCCTAAACTTAACTGATGTAGTTGTATCCAGGGTTTAAAATTAGCACCATTCACCAGCCAAATGCTGGTAAAATATGCAGGTGGCTGGTAGATTTGCTTCCCTCACCAGCCTAAAAAACTAAAGTAATCTATTGAGTGGCTGGTAAAATGTGAACATTTACTAGCCGTTTGGCTGGTGGATGAACATTTTAACTTTGAACCATGGCTGTATCCCTTCTAGCCTAAACCTAACTGATGTAGCTGTATCCCTTCTAGCCTAAACCTCATTGATGTAGCTGTATCCCTTCTAGCCTAAACTTAATTGATGTAGCTGTATCCCTTCTAGCCTAAACCTAACTGATGTAGCTGTATCCCTTCTAGCCTAAACTTAACTGATGTAGCTGTATCCCTTCTAGCCTAAATTTAACTGATGTAGCTGTATCCCTTCTAGCCTAAACTTAACTGATGTAGCTGTATCCCTTCTAGCCTAAACCTAACTGATGTAGCTGTATCCCTTCTAGCCTAAACTTAAATAATGTAGCTGTATCCCTTCTAGCCTAAACCTAACTGTTGTAGCTGTATTCCTTCTAGCCTAAACCTCATTGATGTAGCTGTATCCCTTCTAGCCTAAACTTAATTGATGTAGCTGTATCCCTTCTAGCCTAAACCTAACTGATGCAGCTGTATCCCTTCTAGCCTAAACTTAAATAATGTAGCAGTATCCCTTCTAGCCTAAACCTAACTGATGTAGCTCAAGCTCTTAAACGTAATTGATGTAGCTGTATCCCTTCTAGCCTAAACTTAACTGTTGTAGCTGTATCCCTTCTAGCCTAAACCTAACTGCTGTAGCTGTATCCCTTCTAGCCTAAACCTCATTGATGTAGCTGTATCCCTTCTAGCCTAAACTTAATTGATGTAGCTGTATCTCTTCTAGCCTAAACCTAACTGATGTAGCTGTATCCCTTCTAGCCTAAACTTAATTGATGTAGCTGTATCCCTTCTAGCCTAAACTTAACTGATGTAGCTGTATCCCTTCTAGCATAAACTTAACCTATGGAGCTGTATCCCTTCTAGCCTAAACTTAACTGATGTAGCTCAAGCTCTTAAACGTAATTGATGTAGCTGTATCCCTTCTAGCCTAAACCTAACTGCTGTAGCTGTATCCCTTCTAGCCTAAACCTCATTGATGTAGCTGTATCCCTTCTAGCCTAAACTTAATTGATGTAGCTGTATCTCTTCTAGCCTAAACCTAACTGATGTAGCTGTATCCCTTCTAGCCTTAACTTAACTGATGTGGCTGTATCCCTTCTAGCCTCAGCCATCTGTAGCAACGTGTGCATCACTTAAATGTGTCCCCTGAAAAGACTTCCGTTGTGTGGAAACAAAAACACCTCTGTTATGTTTTCTTAATGTGTTGTATTGCGGTTTATTTGCATCTATTTTCTTAATGTGTTGTGGTTTATTTGCATCTGTTTTGTTAATGTGTTGAGGTTTATTTGCATCTGTTTTCTTAATGTTTTGTGTTGCTGTTTATTTGCATCTGTTTTCTTAATGTGTTGTTGTTTATTTGCATCTGTTTTCTTAATGTGTTTTGGTTGATTTGCATCTGTTTTGTTAATGTTTTGTGTTGTGATTTATTTGCATCTGTTTTGTTAATGTTTTGTGTTGTGATTTATTTGCATCTGTTTTGTTAATATTTTGTGTTGTGATTTATTTGCATCTGTTTTGTTAATATTTTGTGTTCGGATTTATTTGCATCTGTTTTGATAATGTTTTGTGTTGTGGTTTATTTGCATCTGTTTTGTTAATGTTTTGTGTTGTGATTTATTTGCATCTGTTTTGTTAATGTTTTGTGTTGTGATTTATTTGCATCTGTTTTCTTAACGTTTTGCGTTATGATTTAATTGCATCTGTTTTGTTAATGTTTTGTGTTGGGATTTTTTTTCATCTGTTTTCTTAATGTGTTGTGTTGTGATTTAATTGTGTCTGTTTCGTTAATGTGTGTGATGTGATGTGTTGTGAATTAATTGTGTCTGTTTTGTTGATGTGTTGTGTTGTGATTTAATTGTGTCTATTTTGTTGATGTGTTGTGTTGTGATTTAATTGTGTCTGTTTTGTTGATGTGTTGTGTTGTGATTTAATTGTGTCTGTTTTGTTGATGTGCTGTGTTGTGATTTAATTGTGTCTGTTTTGTTGATGTGTTGTGATTTAATTGTGTCTGTTTTGTTTATGTGTTGTGTTGTGATTCAATTGTGTCTGTTTTGTTGATATGTTGTGTTGTGATTTAATTGTGTCTGTTTTGTTGATGTGTTGTGTTGTGATTTAATTGTGTATGTTTTGTTGTTGTGTTGTGATTTAATTGTGTCTGTTTTGTTGATGTGTTGTGTTGTGATTTAATTGTGTCTGTTTTCTTAATGTTTTGTGTTGTGATTTAAATGTGTCTGTTTTGTTGATGTGTTGTGTTGTGATTTAATTGTCTCTGTTTTCTTAATGTGTTGTGTTGTGATTTAATTGTGTCTGTTTTGTTGATGTGTTGTGTTGTGGTTTAATTTTGTCTGTTTTCTTAATGTGTTGTGTTGTGATTTAATTGTGTTTGTTTTGTTGATGTGTTGTGTTGTGTTATGATTTAATTGTGTCTGTTTTGTTGATGTGTTGTGTTGTGGCCACCGTAGTAATGCCACCATGTGCCCCTTGTGGTAGCTCAGCATAGCTCTCCTTAGTGTGTCTGATAAGGCCAGTGAGAGGCTGTCCCAGATAATTACCTATAATCAGCTGTTTGCTAATTAAAAGAGGAGAGCGATAAACGATACCCAGTCACTCCTGTTTTGTTCTGTGTCCCCGTGCGTCTTTCTGCCCACTATCCGGCTGTCCTCTTTGCCTCTCCACCTCTGCCCCTCCCCAGGTCTCCTTATTTCTTTCAGGCTTTTCATTTCATGACACTTGGTTTAAATATTTAGATGTTTTAGGATTGCGTCAGACTACTGAATGAACTTCTGGGTTTTTCCAGTTCCCTCCTCCACTAACCCCCCCCCCCCCCATTTTCTCTTTCTTTTCCATTTTCCCTCTCTGTGTAACCTCTACACAGCCAGTTGTTTCTCTCTGTGTTACCTCTACACAGCCAGATGTTTCTCTGTGTTACTTCTACACAGCCAGTTGTTTCGCATCTTTACCTCTACACAGCCAATTGTTTCTCTCTGTGTTACCTCTACACAGCCAGTTGTTTCTCTCTGTGTTACATCTACACAGCCAGTTGTTTCTCTGTGTTACCTCTACACAGCCAGTTGTTTCTCTGTGTTAACTCTACACAGCCAGTTGTTTCTCTGTGTTACATCTACACAGCCAGTTGTTTCTCTGCATTACATCTACACAGCCAGTTGTTCCCTGTGTTACCTATACACAGCCAGGGTTCTATCTGTTGTACTACACAGCCAGAGTGCTTATCCGTCAGTTCTACACAGCCAGGGTTCTATCTGTCAGTTCTACACAGCCAGGGGCTCTTTCCTTTTGTTTCCTCAAATGCACAGTCTTCATTGATCCCATTTTGCCCAGCAACAAGCCCTAATTGAGCATTAATGTTTGATTGAAGACCGGTGTATATAAAAAGTAGCAGATTGATACAGTTATGAGTAGGCTGGCTCTGGGATCTATCGATTGGATCTTGACTGAGGTAATCAAGGCTAAATTAGCTCATCACAAAGGCTGCAACTGTACAGCGTTACGTTAGCTTGGATTGAGTTTGTGATTATGTTGCGGAATTGTTGTCTCCATGTTGAACAAGACTTGCTTACAGTATGAGGGAATTCCATATGCAGACCACCTATAGTGAATCACCAGGCCTCCTGTTGAAATAGGAAGTTAAAACCATCATCATAAAAAAAGTCAATGTCTGTCTGTTAGATATCCACTCACTGGACTCAGCAGACAGGAAGTCTGGAGCTGATGGACAGGAAGTAATGCAGGTGAATATGGTCCATCAAAGACCTGTAGCCACTCTAGCCATGTTAGTAATGTCTGAGGAGGTGTGTGGGTGGGTCACAGGAAGCTGTCATCGTATGGAATGTTTCCGAGCTGAGTGAGAAGCTCACTGGAATTAGTCACACCTTCCTGCACACATTGAACCTCTGCTCAGTAAGACTGAGCTTTGTAACTCTACAAGGATGATCACGCTAATAGAACACACACACATATTGACACAAATATACACAAAACAATGCATGACTGGATGACCTTTTTAAATTGTTAAGAGACCTTTTAAACGTTAGAAGTAACACATCGGTCTGCTTTGAAGATGTATGTATCTGTGACTGTGATGTTTGTGGGATATGTGTGTCTCTTTCCTTTTCTCTACCTCCCTTTCTTTCTTTCTTTCTTTCTTTCTTTCTTTCTTTCTTTCTTTCTTTCTTTCTTTCTTTCTTTCTTTCTTTCTTTCTTTCTTTCTTTCTTTCTCTCTCAATTCAATTTCAATTTAAGTTCAATTTCAATTTCAACCTAAATTCAATTTCAATTCCAACTTAATTTCAATTCCAACTTAATTTCAATTCCAACTTAATTTCAACCTAATTTCAACCTAATATCAACCCAATTAGAATTTCAGTTTCTCTCTCTCTCTCTCTCGCGCTCTTGCTCTCTCACCCCCTTTTATCCTATCACTAGGCGACACCTTCAAAACACTGTGTTACTAACACTATCACATTATTTATATTTTAATAGATTTACCATTTCTATGTTATTATTTGTTTATGTGTTGTGCTGTCAGTGTGTGTGTGTGTGTGTGTGTGTCTGTGTGTGTCTGTGTGTGTGTGTGTGTGTGTGTGTGTGTGTGTGTGTG
>JACXGM010032059.1:0-12764 GCA_016801145.1 Umbra pygmaea
TATATGGATAATTAAGGTGTTGTGAAGTGATCAATATTAGCCTATCCTTTTATTAAGCATGGCCCAAACATAACCTATTGTTGAATTAACACAAACGTTGTTATTGAAAATAATAATATGTTGTCTTTTAAAATGTCTTTTTTGGGGGGGGGGGTATTTTTGACCTCAGTATTTGTTAAATCCTGGTTACGGCCTTGATCCCTGTTATACTGATCTGGCTTTCAAACCTACTCCTTAAAGCCTTGGTTGTCCTTGATTTTTTAAGGTATAATTTGTTTCAATGCTAAACAGACGAGGTGGTATGATTTTTTCAGTATGTATAGAACTACAAAGCTGGCTTCCTTGTTCCAAGCCCCGCCCACCCGGCATGTTCTGGATTCTGTGAAAGAGTTCGTAACCAAAGTCGCTGGTAACACAGTTGCTACTAACCTAGGATTTGCAGATGAGGAATTTTACAATTTGCTTTTACATTCTGAGTGACATCCAACCATACATGTTTGCGCCCGAGTACACCAAAGAACATTTACAACAAATGGAGTTTGATATTCAGCTTCAACAAGGCAGCATGTTCTACAGCTAATCCAGTTGAAACGCGGTTAAATTCTAATGGCCTAAGTGCTTCTGTGGGAATGTGTCCATCCATGACTACTGAAAAAAAAGCATTTGCTACGATGAATGTAATCGTGGACAAGCTTTGCTTGTAAGGATTTAACCAAAAATGACTAAAGACCGCATATGCGTCACTGAATCACTGAAGTTTTCCATCACACATGGAAAGAGACGTAGCAAGAGGACAATTAAGTTTATTAAACCTATTTTCTGTACCTTGATAATGGAGCACACATTGTGTCTGTGGTAAGGTTATTGTACTGTATGTGTAGTGTGCCAGCTGTATTTAGTAGATAGCTGAGTGGGTAAATTACTATACCTTACTATATATAGGCTACTCTTTCTAGATAAAATGGATGGGATTGCATCGCTTTTCAGCCGCTTTTGGGCTGTAGTGCCGGTTAATTTAGCACGTAGATCCCTTTCATAATCTTCTGACCTAAAATGCCGATGCAGACCCTAACTTTTTATAGCCTATTGTAAAGTGTGAAAGATTACACCTTCTTTTTGGGCTTGCTTGTAATTTCTGCAACTAGGTACAGAACACCAAACGGGCATAATGAATAGAAATTAGACTACAATTTCAAAAACAAATATGTATAACTTTCTAGCGTCAAGTTCTACAGAGGTGTGCTGTTGAATTGCCCATGTTCTGTGTCAGTGCGTTTAAACGGGGATGGGCACTAAATTCGCTCTTTTAGTACCTTTCTGAAGCCAGGCTAACATAACGACTTACAAGCCGCAGGCATCAGATCAACATCAGACAGCTTTTTCGAACTATCGTCCGTGGAGAAGCGAACTTGTGATAGGGTGGGCCGACTGCTTCCCTTTATGCGATTCGTCAAGAGATCTTATGTCACGTAGTGCCCTCTGGGTAGTGTAGTGTATGTAAGGTTAGGATCATTACCAATCTCTCTTACACTGACACTTTCTCTGTCAGTGTGATTGGTTATACCGGCTACTTGGTGGTACGCAAGAAAAAGTGCAGGTACGCTTAAGAGTAAAATGTAGAAGTGCCGGTAATGCATTCCGGTGAGTACTGCCCCACTGACAAGTGCAAACAAGATACATAGCCAGACACCATCCTCTGTCAGCATTCCTGAGGAATGTTAGCCCATTCCTCATGAGCAATGGCCTCCAGTTCAATAATATTCTTGGGTTTGCATGTTGCAACCACTTTCTTGAAATTCCAGCAGAGGTGACTGATTTCCACTGTAGAATCATACAGGACTTCTTCTGCAACCAAGCCTTGGTGGACTTTGAGGAAATGCCTGGGATCATTGTCCTGTTGGAAGGTCCAATGAAGCCCAAGCTTCAGCTTCCGCACAGATGGCATGACCTTGTCTCATAGGATTTCCTGATACTTCAATGAAGTATCCATCTTGCCTTCCACATGCTGCAGGTTTCCTGTCCCAGAGGATGCAAAGCAGCCCCAGATCATCACAGAGCCACCGCCATGCTTGAATGTGGGCAGAGTGTTCTTTTCTGCAAATGCTTCATTCTTCTTCCTCCAGACATACCGTTAATCCAACGTGCAGAAAAGTTCCCATTTTTTTTCATCGCTTTTTATATGATTTTGAGCATATTGAAGATTTTCTTGTGCTTTTGTGTCAGTAGTGGTGTACGTCTTGGAGTTCTGGCATGGAAACTGTCATGATATGAGGCAAAACACGGGTCGTGGTCTATATTAAAGAGGGTTTTATTCCGCTAGTACCGAACAATATGAGTTATATGTTCAACTCTCGTGGATAGCATACACCCAACTATGGTAGCCTCACATGGACAAAAGGCAATCTCACAACATCTCCCCTTTTTGGAAGTTAGCAATAACAAGATCCCCAACATCTGTATTTTTGCAATATTAATCAAGCCTTAAATTTCCTTAAACAATATAACAAAATGAATGCAACACTATGTTAACTTTGTTATCAAATAACAGTTTCCTACTGTTTCCAATGTTAGCAAATAGTCTCAGAACAGTGCAGGACGTCACGGGGTAGACTACCCTCAATCCTGTAAGGGGTTATTCTGCCCTTTTGAACATCATCAGTCTCGCAACCTAAGAGGCACCTTTATCTCACGGCCCATGGAGGTTCTTCTCACAGGAGGAAATGGTGGAAGGGGAGACCCAGGGGAAGGGCCTGCTGGCAGCTGGCTCACTGGTGATTTCGGCGGCACAGTCACATCTGTCAGTGGGGAACCATTGTCCTGCTGAGACGCTGTAGACTGAGCACATTGCTGTTCCGCAGGAGGGTCGGTCTCAGGAACAGTCTGGAGGTGACGCCTGTTCCGACGGGTCACATTTCCATTGGCCATCTCCACAAGGTAGGATCTCGGCTCCTTGGACTTACTGATGACCCTGGCAGGTGTCGTCCATCCCTTCTCCCCATCTAGTTTCACTCTAACAGTTTGACCAGGGTGAAGTTCAGGGAGAGCGCGTGCCGAATGACTGCGGTTGTAGTAGAATCTGTATGAACCTTTCGCAGCAGCGTACTTCATGTAGACTTGATCCGGGTCAAATGGACGTGGCAGCAATGACTTTTCTAGGACCGGAACCGTAGTATGGATTTGTCTACCAGTCATGAGCTGTGCTGGACTTTCACCTGTTGCTGCCATCGGTGCTGTGCGATAACCCATAAGGGCCAAGCAGGGATCCGGCTGTCTGAGGATGTACTTGGCAGTCTGAACAGCCCTTTCTGCCGCTCCGTTCGACTGTGGATAATGTGGGCTGGAGGTAATGTGAGTGAAACAATACCTCTGTTTGAAATCTTGGAACTCTGCTGATGTGAACTGTGTCCCGTTGTCACTGACCAGTTCTAGCGGGATGCCCCATCTCACGAAAATGTGCTTGAGCTTGTTACTAACCTGCTTGCTGGTAATGGTGGTGAGGGAAGCAATCTCAATGTCTCTTGAGAAGTAATCGACAGCAACAAGGAAAGTCTTACCCTCTAACTCGAACAGGTCAGCAGCAATCCTTTGCCATGGGCCACTGAGCAGGGGAGTGGTTATCAGTGGTTCACGTCTATTTGTAGGTTTGTGCTCTCTGCAAAAGTCACATCATTTCACTTTGTTTGTGATCTGTGCTCCGATGTTTGGCCACCATACTGTCAACTTGGCTCGCTCCCGACACTTGGTGAGGCCCTGGTGACCTTCGTGCAGTTGGTCTAGGACTCCAGCTCTGAGTACTGCTGGAACTACTATGCGGTCGTGGTATAGGACCAGACTGTCCGACTCTGATAAGTGACTTCTGGCTGCATGGTATCCACGCAGTGGTGAGCACTCCGCCATTTTGCGAGGCCACCCTTTTCTGATGAATGTGATTACTTTTTGAAGTTCAGAATCACTTTGTGTGACTTGATTGGTTTGCTAGCCACTGTAGTGTTCACATATGCCTTTACTTGCGTTTCTGATTCAGGCACATAACTGTCTTTCAGTGGATGTCTGGAGAGTGTATCTGCGACTACTAGCTGCTTACCGGGAACATGTTCAGCAGTGACGTTGAATCGCATGAGGCGCATAAGCAGTCTCTGGCATCGTGGTGGCGTTTTGTCCAGATACTATGAGTTGATCAATGGCACCAGTGGCTTATGGTCAGTTTGTAAACGGACCCGGCCCATACCTTGGATGTAGTGGGCGAATCGTTCACTATCCCAAACAGATGCCAGACACTCCTTTTCGATCTGCGAATACCTCTTCTCCGCATCAGTGAGTGTGCGCGAGCAAAAGGCAACAAGCCACAACTCTCCATCGTGGTCTTGTAACAGGGCAGCACCAAGTCCATAACTGCTGGCGTCGGCACTGACTACTGTTGGTTTGCTGGCGTCGTAATAACAAAGGGCTGGTGCAGCCATGAGCATAGCTTTTGCTTTGTTAAATGCTTGATCCTGAGGTTCTTCCCAAACCCATGCAGTCTCTTTCCTGAGCAGGTTAATGAGTGGATGCAAAACTGTAGACAGGCCTGGCAGGAATTTTCCAACATTCCAACCAGTCCGACCACCTGCCGCAGCTGCTCCACATTGGAGGGGATGGACATCCGAGTGATAGCCTCTACTTTGCTCTCATCAGGCTTCACACCATCCACGCTAATGATGTGTCCAAAGAACTGCAGTTCAGTCTTTCCAAAGTGACACTTCGCCCTGTTAAACATGAGACCGGACTCCTTAACCGTCCGCAACACCGCGTCGAGATGGAGGTCATACTCCTCTTTTGTAGATACCTAAACCAGGATATTATCCATCACAATGACAGTCCCTTCTAGGCCTTTGAGCAGATCGGTCATCAGCCGCTGGAAAATCTCAGGCGCTGATGTAATGCCAAATGGCAGACGTTTGAAGCAAAACCGGCCCATTGGGGTAATGAAGGTTGTCAACCTCTGGCAGCTGGGATCCAATGGAATTTGCCAGAACCCACTAGAGGGATCCAGAGTGGAGAAAACCTTGGCTCCTGCAAGCTTAGGTGTTATATCATCCAGTGTGGGCAAAATGTAACGTTCGCGCTTTACTCCTTTGTTCAAGCGTGCAAATCCACGTACACTCTGACCTCGTCCTTGTTGCGTTTTGGAACGGGCACCATTGGGGCACACCAGTCCGTTGGCTCTGTAACTTCCTCAATGATCTCGAGACTCAGCATACGCTTTAGCTCTTTCTCTACCTTTGAAAGAAGTGGAAACGGAACTCTGCGTGGCGTGTTGACGCTGTATGGGACTGCTATCGCGGATGACATTTCTTTTCGGGACAAAGTGTTCATCAAACTTCTGCATCACTAGATTAAACTCATACTCTGGATGTGGCATGGCCTCGGTTGCCGCAGGAAACACAAACGAGCCGTAAATAGGGTCGGCATCTCTCCCCATCGAGTACAAGAGCGAGTTCACCTGCACTTCGCTGCTCTCTTTGTCAAGTTTCGATGCGACTCTAAACCGGGAGAATCTCTGCCGCCATATAAGCCACTCAGCTGGCTGCGAGAAATCAAATGGCTCGGGAGGTCCAAACTTTGCCATCTTGCTCTTAATGTCGGCGTGAAATCCTTAATTCTGACACCATGTCATGATATGAGGCAAAACACGGGTCATGGTCTATATTAAAGAGGGTTTTATTCTGCTAGTACCGAACAATATGAGTTATATGTTCACCTCTCGTGGATAGCATACACTCAACTATGGTAGCCTCACATGGACAAAAGGCAATCTCACAACAGAAACTTTCTGCATTTAGTATGAGCCTTACTGTGCTCACTGAAACCTCAGTGCCTGTTGCCACCAAGTCTTCCTGCAGGTCTTTTGAAGTCCCTCAAGTTTTTCACAACTCAACGTCTCTGAAATCTGGTTGCAGTTGTTGATGGCCTCTTTTTTCTGCCCCATCCAGGTAGGGTAACTACCATTCCCTTAACTTTGAACTTGTAAACTATGCTTCTAATGGTGTCTCTGGGAACTGTCAGTGCCTTTGCTATCTCTTTGTAACTTGTTCCTTGTTTGTGACAACACCTGTTTTGCGTATTTGTGCTGTTGTGTGGGATTCTATTGAGGGGTTTGAATAATTTTGATACTGGTGAAGTCATTCTGAGTTGCATTTTCATTTCCATTTGGGGAAACCACTTGAAACATTTGTTGTGTTGAGCTATTTCAATTGCTTTTGTTTGAATTGTTCATTGCAAACAGCAGAAAGTCTGTAAATGTTGACAATAAACCTGATTTGAATAAGTTGAATAATTTTGATTGCATGTTTATTTTATCTAATTATTTAAACCTGGTAACACACTGGTAATAACTGTTCTAATAAGCTATATGATAACTTTTATGCTGATCATTTTAATGTTCTTTTTTTATTCAGTATAAACTTACAACCAGGTTGTGTTGATAAGACAGTTGCACTTTGTACTAACATGTAACCCTGTCACATTTTGGTTTACACTAGTAACATTACCATTACATTACTAACATAACCAAATCCCAGATTACTTTAAAATGTTTAATTGTGTTGTGCATTGCAGGACAGTCTACATCTCGATGGTCATGGGTTCAAGCCTGACCATGGGTTCTCTGACTTTCCCCGGACCTCCTGCACAAGGCAGTGCAAAATTAGAATAGTGCTGCCCGGGATTGTTAGATAAATCAGATTATCCTTCCATGTCACTCTCCAGCTATAGTCAGTGAACATAATCATCACTTGCATGATCCGACTAAAGGCTTCGGTGTTTAGTAAACAATGTGAAAAAAATTGGCGGCTCGGGCGACGTGGTTGGATGAATCATGTGTGCGCCCTCGTCATTCCACAGATCTATAAAAGGAGTTGCGGAACTGCGAGAAGGCAGGATTAGAGAGGGAATTGGGAAGGGAAGAAAATCTGAAAATATTTTAATAAATATTC
Source organism: Umbra pygmaea (assembly GCA_016801145.1). NCBI lineage: Eukaryota > Metazoa > Chordata > Actinopteri > Esociformes > Umbridae > Umbra > Umbra pygmaea. The sequence continues at coordinate 6,975 of JACXGM010032059.1, forward strand.
TAATTATGTGGTTGTACAAGTGAATGTGTAAAACCATTATTAAATACACAGGAAATAGTAATTAGAAAGTATATTAGTAATTACACCTTTTCTCCCATTGTGTAATAATCAATAACATCAAACTCTAATATCATGAGTTTATACTGCAATTTCTATGTAATGTCTGTGACTACTAAGTTGTTTCTACAGTTATTACCGTGTAGTTACAAAGTAATAGGTTGAAACTTAACAAAAAGTGCTGCTCTGGGAAATGATGACCTAAATATGGAGTCAAGGCTTTCACTTTGTTAGCACATTATCATCCTCTAATAGCCTGAACTTTTACTCTTCAATCTGTCTTCCCACCCACGTGCTGCCAAACAGAAACCTGAGGACTACAGATGAAAGAAAAAGAGTGGCAAAGATTGATTTGCTGTGCTTTGGTGCTTTAAAAGTACCCGTAAACTACAGTAACACTGGGTAAACACACATATGAAACATCTATTTGTTGGTGCTTGGATTCTGTCAGGTGGTCCCAGCTGTCATAAACTTCAATCTTAACAGTGCGCCGAAGTTCCTCCTCACGGTCCCAGTGCACTGTCAGGAGGTTTTCCCAAAGTTTTACCACCTCGGCTTCCCTCCTTACAACCCTACCCCCCCGACCACCTTGCATATTCTCACAAACACAAACAAACCGTGTGCTCCTTGCTTGGTCCTCCAGGGCGGTTTGCTACTTTGATTAGATGACAAAGTCACAGGGAAAAGACTTGACTTGGCTCAGCAGTGCCTCAGTTCAATCTCCGAGGTACAGCGCCGATGTGGAGTGTTGTTTAGAAGTCGTTGTTGTTGTTTTTGTGTGTATGAGCAGAGCACCGTGTGAAGGGTGTCGTTCAGGAGTGCGCGACAATAGGCTGACACGACTCAAAATCCCAACGGGAGACCACTGCAAGTTAGGAATTAGAAATCAAATCTGGAATCTTTTACAAACAAATAGGAACAAACAGGAAAATTATTAATCAACCAAATTGTTTGTTTTGTCTCCACACACCAAGCAGCAAAATGAGAAATAGAGTGAATGAGTATATTGACAACATAACCCATGGCTAGGAACAATACAGGGAACAACACAGCTAGATGATATCTAGACACAAAAAGGAACAGCATAACAAACAATTGTGTTTACATATGCAGCCCAATTCCAAGCATTTAACAGGCACTTCTAAATAGGAAATGGAAAACTTCTAAATGTTATTCAGCGAATAAGCTATATTATACATATCCAAATCCAACTTCAGTAAACACACTGGTCTACACAGTGCCCTTCCTCTCTGTCTCCCCCTACCTGTCTTGCTTGGTTCTGCTTCCTAGTGTGTCAAAAAAAAAAAAACCAAACAAACTTTTATATCCAGTGGTCAGTGGACAAATATTCTCTTTGTTCGATCAAACTTATTGTCACAATGTCCCCGCTGTCTGTGTGTTTAGTTTGGATAGTTTTGTTCTTTGTTACGTTAGTTCAGTGTTTCATGTCTTTAGTGGTTTCTCCCCTATGTGTTTCGTTGATTTGTCCCCATGGGCACGCCCTTCCCTCGTTAGTTTAGTATTTAATTCAGTCTGTCTGTTAGTCGCTTGTGGTTAATTGTTCTTCTGTTCAGGTATGTGTTATAGTCCTGTTTTAGTTGATGTTGTCTAAGGTCTTTTAATATGTTTTGGTTATGGTCTTATTGCTACAGCATCTATTCAACAAAAATGTCTGTTATCTGATTTCATAACTGGTCCTGTGAAACAAACACTGCCATTCAAAAACAAGATTTATGTGTTTATTCAATACAAACCCAGCAATTAACATGACCAGTTTTGAAGGGGAGTTGGGGAGGGTGGGGTGGGGGGGTAGTTGAATTATACTGAAATTCATTGGTGATTACAAAATTAAGAATACGGAGTAAATAATGTAAAAATGCTATTGGAAGTCTCAAATTCCTTATGAGATAATATCTGAGAAAAACTGACCAGTTGTGTTCTGGTTATTTTGTCTACAAACCACAGCTGGTTGAGACACAGAGGCACCATTCAGACTGGGACTCTATGCAAAATGGCACAATATGCTCCCTAGTGACATCAGTGGATTTCTGGGGGTGGTGGCTCTACCCTAACCCAGTACCCTGAGCTCTCTGTCAGTCTGGGGCTTCACACTTCAGACCCGTCGGCAATGTCTGGAATCAAGCAGCCTTAATTAACATTTTAGTTCACCTTTTCTCTCTGGTTTCACATTTTCTTGTTTGGATCTCTAAAATTCTTGGATGCCAAATCAGTGTCTGTAGTAAAATTAATTATCACCAAAGGCGTTTTTACAGTAGCTGAATTCTGAAATGGTTAAAACAGCAACGTGCACCCAGAGCCGGTCAATTACACTTGTTAGACCAGGACATATTATGCAAAAATACAAGCGCGCACACACAATTTGACTTGCCTCATTAAAACCCATCTACTAGAACCCTGAGATGGAAATGTCTCCCTTGAGGAGAGGCTATGTATTTATTTCCAGAAACATTCAACTTATTTTATTTTTTATTCGCTGATGATTACAGTGCTAGCTGGAACGTATGACCCTGAGAATACAACAGTGCCCCAGGGAGAAAGAACAGGAGCCTCCTATAGGCTGCCTGGGCTTTCACTATGGCTACCCAGTCTCATAGAATGCCACCCACAGCAGGCATTTGATGGGCGCAGCCAGTGCCCTATCACTTGGGATGCTACATTGTGCTCCAGGAAGTCAAAGTCCTTAGGCTGAGGGAGAAGCCTAAAGGGGAGTGACAGAAAAGGCATGCTCACACAGCAAAACGATAAAAAACTAAAACAGAGATAAAAAAATATTTAGAAAACCTAGAAATAAATTACATTGTTTGGCAAGCCAGTATTACAATATTTATGGCAAGATATACATACAGAACTGTTCCTCAGAAACCTAATTAAAAAGTAAATGTTTATTTCCATTATATTCACAATATTCAAAAATACACTATATTATAAATGTTGGGGGGTTGGTGTGGCATAGTAGGCTATGTTGCTGCATTGCAGGAAACTCTATATCACAATGGTAATGAGTTCAACCCTGACTATGGGTTCTCTGACTTTCCCCGGGCCTCCTGCAAGAGGCAGCGCAAAATTGGCATAGTGCTGCCTGGGATTTGGGTTAGATAAATCAGATTATCTCCTTGTGCGACTCCTTATGTTCAGTTCGGCGCTTGTAAATTAAATCGCAGAAGTATAGTCGGTGAACGTAATCATTCCGTACATGATCCGGCTGAAGGCTTCTGAGTTGACTGAACAGTGCGAAAAGAATTGGCGGCTCAGGCGACATGTGGTTGGATGAACCATGTGCACGCCCCTCGTCATCCCACAGAACTGTACAAGGAAAGAAATGTACGACATATGGGCCTTCTAGATTTTTCTGAGCTCTAATAAAGTCTTTTCTATTACCAAGCTCACCGCCACAGTCTAGGTTCGAGCCTTGACTCTGCCACTAGTTGATTTGGATTGGAAGCCATGTATCTGGGCAATGCCAGCATGACTTAGACACACTATAGGTGTAGCCAGCAAAGATGACCTGGTCTCATCATTCTCCATTGACCCTCAGGTGCTTTGGGTGTCTGGTTAACTAAACAAGATCTTCAGGGGGTTGAGCTATGTGGTTGGAAGAACAGTCTGGAATATAGCAGCATGGACTGAGGAAGGCTTGCAATGACCTAGGGCTTTCCTGAATGCTTTGGGAGTTGATTAGTTTGAGACAGGGCTGTTAATACAAAACAAAAAAAATAGTGTTTTTCATTGGTCAGTAGTTCAACAATATCAAGGGTTACAGACAGGTCCCTGGTTCTGATCTAGTAGTGGTTACCCTTGGAACTGAGTGATGTCAAAAAGTAGACCCGAAAAAAAAAACATGTTCCTCGTCAACACAGTGACCTTCCAGTTGAATATCCATCCACAACTTCCATGTTTCCCAGCCAAAGAGCCCTGCAGAGCAACTCCCAAACCGGGTCATTAGCACAGTGGTGTCACCAGACAGCCCATCACGGGCCAGAGAGGGAGCGAGAGGGGGACTCCTGGCAGCGCAGTGGCTGCTGTGCGGGTTGACATTCAGGGCTGGCTGATCTATGGGACTGGGGAGACTGTGCCCTTGCTCTGGGTCTTAACCAAGTGCTGGTCTTGGCAGCTATCCCCCCACTTACTCCATCATAAAGCTGGGATACTGAATGTTATGCTAATGCCTACCTTGAATACTACATCACGTCACAGGATGCTGGGCGCTACATTAGGGACTTCACTTCCTGTGTCATCAGCCTAAACTGTAGACTGCCCTGCCTATTATATCACTGTGGCTAGTGGATGAGGCCTAGGCTGTAGAGGGCTGTACCTCACTTTCTATATAATGAACCAGAGAGCAGAATATATATGACCATGGCATAGGGCATCCTATGATCATTAAGCAGTTTACAAAATATTAAAGGGAAGGATCTTTTCAGGACAGGTTTTAAAATAGTTAAGGTGGCTAGGATTGTCATGATGTATTAACAGCGTGTACAACACCATTAAACCACAATGGGATAGTTTAAGTGTGTGTGTGCGTGGATTATGTCCTTCAAAATAGTTTTGAACTTCAAAACCTGTCTCCTGTTAAACAGTGACCACTATGAACAGGCCAAGTAAGGGAATCCCAGAAGAAATTACCACTGAGCCAAGTCCCTCTATGTTGGCTGTATGCACACTTTTCATGGCAGTAACCCACGAGATGAGTGGAGATAAGATAGAGTGCTTCCAAACGATTTTTCATCCAAATTAGAGTGATTAATTTTTCTCTCATTCTCATTAAGGGTCCATTTAAATCCTGCCCCCCCCCCTCGTTTCCCTCAGTGGACACATTGCTTCATCTGACCAGGTTGCAGTAACAAGTCAGAACTACATCGGCGAGACTCGCCTCAGAGCTGTGAATCCTGGCTGAACACCCTTCGGTTTGCAACGGCAATCACACCACATTTAGCGCCCTTTGTAGCACATGGTTCAGGATGACACACTTTTTTACATGTGAGCAACTGGGCAGATTTTCTATCTACATATACTGTAGCTAATTACAAAGCCCTGAGTGTGAATCACATTTACCAGCATGCAATAATGTACACCAAGCAGAATAACAATCTATTTCACTCACTGTAGTTTAATTCTTATAAAATTCTCAAACCTTGGTCAACGGCAGACAAAGCCTACAGAGCACAGTATAATGAGGTCCAATGGAATTTAAGAAGAGGTGTCTTTTAATCAATGTGTCTTATTTATACCTGCATCTCCCCTTGAAACAATGCAGCAGCATTTTAGCTGACTGACTGGTTTGTTTCTGTGGCTCAATGGAGGAATGTGGATAGGAAGGATTAAGAGGCAACCTTGCTACTCTTAGGCCAGGTTTACATTGTTCATCCCCCATCTGTCCCTGCTATTCCCCAGAGTGACTCCTCTATTTCCCCTGACAGAGGACCCAGCCCAGAAACCTTCTCTCTGGACATCGGGCGGTGCCAGTGTGGGGAGGGGGAGACTGAGGTAAACTGGGCCAGTGTTAATTGAAGGAAAAGGTTAACACCCACAGGGGTCTGCTTTTGGGACAAGCCCTTGGAGCAGCAGCTGCTGGCTGTCCTCTCCCTCATCACACCAACAAGGGAACCTGGGGGGGTTCAAAGGCGGGGTCCAGTAATGGGGAGGGGGCGTCTCAGGATGGAGTTCAGTGATAAGGGAGAGGGCGTCTCAGGATGGGGTCCAGTGATGGGG
>JACXGM010032060.1:0-12763 GCA_016801145.1 Umbra pygmaea
GATATGAGTTTTGACCAGCCGCTCGAAGCACTTCATGATGATTGAGGTTAGTGCTACTGGGCGGTAGTCATTTAGGCAGGTGATGTACGTTTTTTTTGGAACCGGGATAATGGTGGCCTGCTTGAAGCAGGAGGGAACTGCAGACTGTGTTAGTGAGAGGTTGAATATGGAGGTGAATATCCCCGCAAGCTGGTCGGCGCATCCTCTTAGAACACGGCCTGGAATACCATCTGGCCCTGGAGACTTCCACGGGTTCACCCTTTTGAAAGCTCTCCTTACGTCAGCCACATCCAGGGTCAGAGTGCAGTCGTCTATGTTCTCAGCCAGCTTTTCCGGGGTGATGTTGGCCACCTCAAACCGTGCGAAGAAGGTGTTGAGCTCGTCGGGGAGTGAGACGGGGGGGTGGGTGTCGCAGCTCTTCCTGCCTTTGTACTCCGTTATCTGCCGTAGTCCACTCCACGGGGGCGCAGATGGCTCAGTGGGTAGGGAGTCAGACTTGTAGTCAGAAGATTGCCAGTTCGATTCTCGACTGAGCCAAATGTCGTTGTGTCCTTGGGCAAGACACTTTACCCCAATTGCTCCCAGGTCGTTGCTGTAAATAAGAAATTGTTCTTAGTCAACTTACCTGGTTAAAAAATTGTTAAATAAATAAAAATAAAACATGCGTCTGGGGTCGGAGCTGTTGTAATTGGACTCCAATTTGTCCCTGTAGTCTCTTTTAGCATCTCTGATGGCCTTCCGTAGGTCATATCTGGCCCTCCTCAGAGCCTCCGGGTCCCCAGAGTTATAGGCAGAGGACCATGCTACAAGCTTGGCACAGACATTACCGTTAACCCAAGGCTTTTGGTTGGGAAAGGTCTTGACATTGACCCGTGGAACGACATCATCTATGCACTTGGTGATGAATGCTGAGACAGAGTCAGTGTATTCATCAATGTTGTCACCCGCTGCAACACGGAACATTTCCCAGTCTGTGGTTTCAAAGCAGTCTTGGAGAGTAGTAATGGATTGGTCACTCCATTTTTGAACTGACCCAAAAACCGTTTTTTCCTGTTTAAGACGTTGTCTGTAGGTAGGGAGGAGAATAATGGAGATGTGATCTGCCTTTCCAAAGGCAGGGTGGGGGATGGGTTTGAAGCTGTTACGGATCGTTGAATAACAGTGGTCTAGGGTCTGATCGCCCCGAGTGTGAAAAGAAATATGCTGATGGAATTTGGGCAGTATTTTTTTCATGTTTGTGCTGTTAAAGTCTCCAACAACAATAAAAACAGACTCAGGATGAGCGTCCTCTAGGCCACTTATTATTCCATATAGTCCCTCAAGCGCGCGCGCCTTATCCGCCTGCGGAGGTATGTAGACTGCTGTGATTATAGCCGAAGTAAACTCCCGGGGAAGATAGAAGGGACGTATGTTTACAGTTAGTAGCTCCAGGTCCGGTGAGCAGTGTGTTGAAATAACTGCGGCTTCCGAACCCCAACGAGAGTTAATCATAATGCAAAGCCCTCCGCCTCTTTGTTTACCTGATTCCGAGGTTCTGTCCTGCCGGAAGATGGAGAAACCAGCTGGCGTAATATCCATGTCCGGGATGGTGGAATCTAGCCACGTCTCTGTAAAAGCTAGCACGCAGCAGTTGGCAATGTCCTGCTGGAAGATAATCCGAGCATGAAGTTCGTCCATTTTATTGTCAAGTGATTGAATATTTGCAAGTAAAATGCTCGGTAACGGTGTATTGCAGTATCTCGTCCGTGATCTGCATAGAATACCCGCTCGTTTTCCTCTCTTCTTTCTCCTTCGTCGCCTGCGTGTGAGTAAACAAGTCGACGGCGGGATATTCCAGTTGCAGCAATCGCTCCGGTAAGTGGAAAAAAATTCTGTATCCAGTGAGTATATCCAAAAGTGCTAGTCGATCACACTGTATGAGCGACAGTGCAGAACGTGCAGAAATAAAAACAAAAAAACAGTAATAAGCCAAAACCTGCATAGAGTGAGCAGAACCATTGTCCATGTGACCATCCTCTACGGTGCACAGTTGTTATGCACACAGGAGAGTAAACCTTAACAAGACACACAGGGGAGCAAACGAACACACATGTACAAATCCCATAGGGGGGATTGTTACAGGGTTGGAAGGGCGGTTTCAGCAAGTCTTTTCCTCTATCCCGGGCTCGACAACACTCCTCCAACACCACATCATACAGTGCACATATGACCTTACTGTATACCAGAGGCAGACTGGGCCGTGATTAGAAAGGATGTAAGGAAATGTTCTGGCTGGGGGTTGTAGAAACTTCTACCAATGAGTGTTCCAGCCCCATAGTCCTTCATAAGTCAGACAGTTTGGTGTGCCTGTGTAAAGATTTCAGGGGGTTCAACATCATCTCCAATTTCGATGCCTACCCCATACCTAGAGTCAACAAATTGTTGGAACACCTGGGCAAGGAGATGTATAAGACAATTTTAGATTTAATGAAAGTGTATTAGCAGGTCCCGGTTGGCCCCTGAAGATCAAGTGAAGATTGCATTTGCAACTTCAAATGTCCTTTTCCAGTACCCCTATCTTCCCTTTGGCTTACATAGGGTCAGAGCCACCTCCCAACGGTTCATAGACACACTCCTGCGACCTCAGCAGGAATAAACAGCTGAAAATATTGATGATGAAGTCATCCACAGTGAGGACTGGGATGTCCATATGTGGTGACTGACTGTGGTGTTGTCAGTCTTGAGGGGGCCAGACTCACGGCAAATCCAAGAACGTACTCTGTTCTTTTGAGGTTTGTTCGAACAAAAGTATCTTGGGAAACAATGGGAAGATATGACCTCAGGAGGAGAAAACTAAAGCTGTTGGGGCTGTCCTGAGATGAAACATGAGGTTAGGACCTTTCTGGATCTGACAGGGTACTGTATTATAGGAGGTTTGTGCCCAACATTGCTGCCCCCCTGGCTGACCTGACGAGAAAGCACTGACAAGAATGCACCCTTGGTCTCCAGCTGTTGAGAACACCTTCTGAGTGTTGAAGGAGACATTAAGGTCACGCCCAGTCCTACAAGTCCCCAACACTGCACTTGGGATTGTCCTGGTACAAGGGGAGGTTGAAGAAGAAAGGCTGGTTATATACATAATCTAAAAGCTCAAAGACCATCATCATGCCACGGTGAAGAACAAGGCACCCACCATCAAGTGGGCTATCGACTATCTGCGCTACTAACTGCTGGGTTGTAAGTGCTGTCTTTTCACCGATCACACCCCTCTCACCTGGATGGCCGGTAAGAAAGAGACAATAACTGGGTGACCCAATGGGTTTAGTCATTGCAACCTTATCCTTACAGTGTCATACAAAGGGCCGGTGCCAGGCACAGCAACGCTGTCGCACACTCCCGTCACAACCCTGGGTCAGCATTTGGTGCACAGTCCACTTGGCTAGTCCTGGGGGGGTGACAATCTCACCAAGGGGCGGGACTCGAGACCCAGAAATATTTCCACCTTTAATGTATGTGAAAATCAACTGCTTTTTTATTAATACTGTTGAGGATTACTTGTGTGGTATGGGATTGATAAACAAGGAAAGATAAGATGGTGAAAAGTGGGAAATCTAAACTACGTCTCTGGATTCATTGTTTCCAATCTTCTGCAAAAGCTAGTTAAGGTTATCCATATTGAGGTTCTTTTACACATGACAAACTTTCTTGTGGGCCCCTTTTGTTGGTGCCATGGGTGCTTCCTACCCATCACACCCACTGTAGCTCCACCTCTGACTCTTGGTTTGAAATCACTGCTTTGGTCACATAGACTACATGAAAATGTAGCTCTATGGATTAAAATAATCACGTGGAGATGGCTCTCAGTTGCTTGGGTCTCTCTTGCTTTTGGTACTCTCTCTCCGGAGGTATACCACCCTTCTACAATGTCTTACAAAACCTGAACAGTATAATGTGTGAAATGGTGACTACTAGTGGTAACATTATATATTGTATGAATATTTGTATTGTATCTAGGATTAAGTGAAAGTTACTGGAAATAAAATTACATTGTATGATGTTTGTCATGTCTGTCCTGTATCAGAACGCCAAACTGGAAGTTATGATATTAGTACATTAGGTTGATATTATGTTATTTGTATTGGCATCACAGAGAAATCCCAAGGTCAATACTAGAGGCTTTGATTAGTATCCACAATGTATGAACCAGATATTATTGTGATTTATTGCAATAACTGTATCAGTATTTACCCCTCACTGGAGTGCGTGCGAGAGAAGAGTGAGGATCTGATGTGTATCTTCTGAGGTGAGCCGGGCCAAGCTCAGGGACAAGATAACTATCATCTCCACTCCCAGGAGTCCACAGCAGCAAACAGATAACAAAGACACACATTCAAGTGCCCTCTGCCTTCAGATGTTTCTAAACTGCCCTCTGTCTCCACATCTTTAGTTTGTCCTATTGTACCCCTACCTCACACATGTGAATGCACACAAACAAATGCACATCACACATCCAGGCAAAGGTAAAAACCCACGCATACTGACAGAAAAAGAGAGAAAACATGATTTTTCATTTTATAATTTGCATTGCAACTCCACAGCGTAATTAGACACAATACAATTATTTATAGTATATATATTTGAGTATAACTTTGTTTTGCTTTTCCGTGTCATCAGAGCAATGTTGTACAAGACAATTTGAAGGTAGGCAGCAAAGATGCCGTAATTAGAGATATGATACTTTCAATAACATCTGGACAACTTATGGTTAATTGTTTAATGTAATTATGCTACATGTTCAGTAGATTCACACACAGAAGTGCATGCTCACACACACACACACACACACGCACACACAAACACAATCTGCTACGAGTGGAAACATTGCTATAAACACCTAAGGAGAATTTAATCATGTCTAATTTTCATCTTAGAAAAGAGCCACTGTCTTTATTCTGATAGTGTCCATCCAGCTTTCTGGGGCCAAAAGGTGCAGTTTGGGCCAAAAGGGTATTGGTGTTTAATACGGCTGTCCATCGTCAGAATAAAAATATGCTGAAACAATAAACCTTTACAGTAAATAAATAGTGGTCACAAAGTCAAATATTTTTTTTGTGAATCAAAGTGCAGCATTTATGAACTTTAAGTTTACACTTAAGTCACTACTTGGTATGTCAGGAATCTAAAAGCTCATTTGTGGTTGTCGTTAGGGGAATGTGCTCTCCTCAGGCACATAGTATGTGTGCCAGCAAATGTAGTATTATTATTTATTACATTTGGGCTATCTTGAATATTCCGTGGAGCATTTTAAGTGTTTTTATCCTGCAAAATGTAAAATAAGTAAAGAAGAAAATACTTCCTAGTGGAGTAAGCAGTTCCATAAGAAGCAGAAATAAACCTGCTGTTATTGTGGTTCTTGCGTGAGACAGGGCCATAGTCTTGAATTGACAATACAAAATTGTCAGGGTACACAAATGGAGTCAAATTGAGATGATTGGATAACTAAAATTCACAGTCATATTAATACTTGGAACTGTGTAGTTTCAGCATATTCAGCATAGGCATTTTCAGCCTATGGCATGCTTGGTTGGAAGAATGGTAGGAAAACCTTTATATTTACCACAGATGAATCACTGTCTTTAAGTTCACAAAATGACAACTGTATTGTAAGCTACATTGTTTAAAAGGACCACATCTACAAAAGCTCATGTACTTAGTGTGTGTGTCCTCTGACTGTATCTCACCAAGCTCTTGCTTCTTACCGCACTGCTCAGTGCAGTTATGAGCGACACACACTTCAAAAGGAGTCACTAGAACGTAAAGAGGTGCTATAGATATCTACCATGGGTGATGTTGAACCGCATTTTGACCCCTTGGCACTGAATCTCACAACCAGGATTTGGACACCTGATTGCATTTGTACTGCAAGGCAGCAACTTAGATCACTGTGCCACTAATTCCTTAAAACCTTAATTCTGGAAGTTTCTAAATACAAAGTGTACAGGAACTAAAATCACATTAGCTAAATCTAATATGGGTTCTCGCATGATGGCTGGATAGGGTGCTTTTCAGAGGTCAACATAATTCCATAACCAACCGTTACTTGTAAAAACTGCTTTTGTTAGGTCTTAAAAATATATAGACCATCACTGGCTGAAATTGGATTTTGTTTTCAAAGATCTACCTGAAGATTTCCACCCATCCAATCTGCACTAATATCTAATCCTTGCCAACAGTTTGAAAATCAACAAGCATGCGTTTGTCAAAACCGAGACCTCAAAGTTAATCAAAAAAACAAAAAGAGCAATAGTCTGCAGGGAGCCAGACATTGTGAATGGGAGTATGGAATTCTTGGTGGAAATGAACTGCATTTATATAGAGCTTTTCTAACCAATGGCCACTCAAAGTGCTTTACAGTGCCTCACATTCACCCGTTAATTCACTCATTCCTACACTGACGGCAGTGTCAGCCATGCAAGGTGCCAGTCAGCTCATTGGGAGCAGCTGGGGTTAGGTGTTTTGCTCATGGACACCTACGACACTTGGTCAGGGGGACCCGGGGCTCAAACCACCAACCTCCTGGTTGCTAGACAACCACCTTGTCCCACTGAGCAACTGGAGGAAAGACTCACACAGCAGAAATTACCGTGTGTATACCATAAGATGCCATCATAAAATTATTTCCATTAAATTTGCTGTTCAGACTACACACAGGAATTATTGGTGTCAAGTGTCAATGGTGTTTTTTACAACTCTCCCTTCACTACCTCCTCTCTGTTCTCCTCTTCCTCGCCTCTCTTCCTGTTTTCTATAGCTTCCTCCCGCTTCTCTCTCCTGTTCTCTGACTCGTTTTCAGCTTCTCTTTCCCCACTCTGTCCCATTCTGCCTCAATGACATCTCCCTCTCTCCTCTCCTCTGGCCCATTCCTCCATCGTGTCTCTCTCTCTTCCTCCTCTCTCTTCTCCTGCAGTGTAAAGAAAATGATTGTCTCTCAACGGAGTGGCTCCTCATATACTTTGTCAGACAAGTGAAAAAAAGACTGGCTATTCATCACTGCTCTCAGCCAGCTCCAACAGACCAAGGGAAAAAAAATAATAACGATGATGATATTGTTATTTCTGAGAATAACAGGGAACCCATTCAATATCAATCTGTTTTTGGCTTTGCGGACGAGCGGAGGCTGGCGGTGGGTACATGCGGAGCCATATGAGTTGAAGATGTGAAGAATGTGTGGAATTGAAAGGCTGGTCATGAATAAATATGACAGTACATTTTTCCTGCTTCTTATCGAAGTGGCCCAGGGAGAGGTAGAAAGGAATCAGTGATTATGGGAGCGGCGCAGACCGGCTGACAGCAGATGTCTTGTTGATGATAGAGCGCTAAGCCACATGAAACCAACATACAAATTACAGTGTGGAGAGCTAAAGCACATAGCATTACAGGGCACTAACCATAAACCAGCCATTTTGTGCTCATAATGCATGCTCATAATCATCCACAAGCGTTCATTGCAACCCAATATGTTCCTAAAGATTGCTGTGGATTGCTGGATGGCATATTTTCAGGAGTCTGTCTAAGCAACTTTATGTTATGTTGACTAGAAGATGCTCTATAAATGCTCTGTACTGTATATCTTTACAGTCACTGAAGCTGTTATTGAAGCTGTAAATTCTGCTATGGGTAGGATAATTCATGGAAAAATGGCTGAGTATGTTCGCAGTACAATAGATCTTGATTGTTTCCAAAAGGAAATCAATATGCAACACCGTCACCGACCGTAAAAAAGACCAACCCTTCTAAAATTACTAGCTTCTCAGAAAACACTATGTACGGCTGTAAGTGTACAGACATTGAATGGCTGACGTCAGGAATGGAGCAACTATTTAGATTATTTCCTATTTCTGTGGCGATCGTTTACATTTCCTAACAAATTCAACAGGAACTGGTTGTGCTTTGAGAAAAGGAAAAATGGCTAAACAAGAGAGACAGAGCAGATACACAGAGAAGTGAGGGACCCCCCTTCCCCCCCCCCATTATAGCATACGCTTCTTAATAGCGCTGCACACCTCTTACCTAAACAGCTCCACATGCCCCTCCCTCCCTATCTCCTTTATTCTCCAGCTGGCTTTGTTTTTGTTGTTGTTGCCTTTTCCTATTCCCGTTCTCTCCCAGGTGATTAAACAAAAGCTTACAAATCACTGTGTTTAGCCACGAGCAGCGCTGGGAGTGCTACACAGCAGTCAGTAGCAGGGGGAGGGAGGCGGCGGTGGAGGTTGTATCTGTTGTATGTAAAGATTCCCATCCAAGACTGGGAATGAATAGGGAATAGTTGTGCGCGATGATGGGGGCGGAGAGCCGATGGAAATACACAAAGTATTCAGAGACTAAAGTGTGGGAAATCCTGCGAGGGGGGATTTTTCTAAATGTGGAAACAGATTTTTCTTGCAGCTTTTGACTGTGCTCCCCAATGCAGGGCGGTTATGGGATGTGGGGAGGTTTTGATTTGCTGTTAACAGGCAACTAAATTTCACTTAAAACAAAGAATTCAAGGACTCTGGGAGGTGATAGCGATATGTATGACTTGTTGGTTATTACTGTAATCGTTAATTAGTACATTTCGGACTTAGTCAGCACTCAAGTACACACCGTCAGAGAACATGGTCCAGGGGAATATCTTATGACTCTACATGAGTAGTCCCACCCCCAAACTCCCCGACCTTACCCTTTGTTTCTCACCACCTCATGCCGAGAACACTCAAGGAGCAAGATTATGATTACTTAAATGTTTCCCTTGTGTTGGCTCTCCATCTTTGTTTCTACCCTGAGCTATGCCCTTGTCAGAAGGAAGGCTGTAACATAGAGCCAACACAAGGGCAACCATCAGACAGGAGCCAGTTAATATCATTGCAAATTATCAATTACACAGTTAATATCATTATCAATTACACAGTTAATAAACAGGCAGTCAAATAACATACAGAAGGGGCTTTTTTAGGCCAGCCAACATATGAAAGACCAAAGACGAGTGAAATACAAGAGATTACATAAAAAAGAAAAATTGTTGCCAACTGACGTATCATTCCCCACCAGCTATTATGTAAAGGTTATTACGTTGAAAAAATGATTAATCTTCTCTATGTGAAATAACCTCTTTTGCCAGCCTACAAAAACTGACAGGCAAGCCCTTATCATTACAGTATAGCATATGTATTGGGATGTTTTACATTTTAGCCATTTAACACACGCTCTTATCCTGAGCATCTTACAAGAGCAATTAGGGTAAACTGTCTGGCTTAAGGAGAAAAAGACATCGTTTTCACCTTTCCAGCTCAGGGATTCAATTTAGAAACCTTTTGGTTTCTGACTGGATGCTCTAAATGCTACTAGCTGATGATTCATATTACCACGACATGTAAATGGGTAGTGAGAGGACTCGTCTGGTAATGTGCCCCTTTATGACAACATGCATGTATATGTGGATTTTACAGGTGGTATGCACAACAGCGTTGCAAGTACTGCACTAAAGACGTGACTAAGCTTAGTTGTCTCAGCTCTACCTGCTGATTGGCCTACAGCAAGTGATCACTGAGGGGTCAATCGTTCCAATGAGGAAAGTAAGAATTTTAAGAGCTGAGGGCAGCCCACCTCTCTCCAGCAGACTTGAACCTACTGTAAACCAAACAATATTCACTGACTAGAAGCAGGATTTCCACAGTGATATCAAGACTAGCTGCTCTGGCCTTTGTTATTCTCTGGTTGGTATAGAAAAGACACAGGTGCAGATAAATGAAGTATCCACACAGCAAAAATATCAGTGTTAAATTAACACTTGCTGTGTTTATATAGGTCCAGTGGAAGAGTGTTAATTTAACACTAAGGGTGTTGATTTAACACTAAGAGTGTTGATTTAACACAGACGTTTTTACTGTGCAGTACAAGACTACAAGTAGCCCGCGGAAATGTATACCTAAAAAACAAATGCATAAGGAATTCTTTTTTGTCTGTAGGACAGATTACAATAAGAAAACATATACTTTTCCGAAAATATCCACTGATATAACATAATGACTACTTTCCATCAACTTCGAGGACAGAATGAAGAAGCAGTAAAAATGGGAAAGGGTAAGGATTTGAGCGACTTTGACAAGGGCCACATCATGATGGCTAGACGACTGGGTCAGAGCATCTCTAAAACTGCAGCTCTTTTTGGGGTCTTCTTGGTCTGCCTTGGTCAGTACTGTACCTATCAAAAGTGGTCCAAGGAAGGAAAAGCTGTGAACCGGCGACAGGGACTGATGCAGCCAAGGCTCATTTGATGCTTGTGGGAAGCAAAGGCTGGCCCATGTGGTCTGATCCAACAGATGAGCTACTATAGCCCAAATTACTGAAAAACGGGAGGAGCACTGCCAGAGCCCTAAAAAATGACATCCAGCCAGGGTCAGACTGGGACTGAAAAATGGCCCGGGATTTGAAACGCAGACCGGCCCACAATCCTTGTAGAGTTCCCCATACAAATGAAAACACCATGCACTATATGATACTAAACTATGATGCAGTACTATCAGCCTATCATTGGCCGCTAACCAAATTAGATCTAATTATGCAATATTCAAAAGTGCATTATAATTTGAGCCATAGCAACATAACTATATTGTCTTTCATGTGACCTTCTTACAAATGCTGTAACAATTGTATCTTGTATAAGACTTTTTTTTTAATCATTGAAAACTTCTGGAATGTGATTGAACATGGATGGTCACAAGCCATCAAACAAAGCCTAGCTTCTTGAATTATTTTTGCCAGGAGTGATATATTGTAAATTCACCCAATATTAATGTGAAAGACTGGTGGAGAGCATGCCAAGATGCATGAAAGCCAATTAATATTATTACACAATTATAATTATTCCATCAAATATTGATTTCTGAACACGTCCTAACACATTAGTATTTTGTTGTTTAAAAATGACTATAACTTTTTTCTTTGCATTATTCGAGGTCTGACATCACTGCATCTTTTTTTGTTATTTTGAAAAGTTTTCTGCAAATAAGTGCTCTGAATGACAATATTTTCAGAGGAGTAGTCAAAAATAATAAAAAATTGACATTTTAACCAAACACATTACGCAGTTTCATGGTGCACCAGCACATTTTGTGATCGGGGAAATAGTAACTACAAATAATCTACACTATAATTATACTATATTATACTATAATCTATTACATGAGTAATTTCCTACTATACATGTTTCATTTATTTATTTGTTTCTCAAAACAACTTAAATGTATATGCTAACACTATTGAACAAAAAATCCTCAGTAATCAGCCAACTAACAGGCATTCACCAAATAAGCGAAATGTTAAGTTTGAGGAATGAGGTTGTATATTACCCATTTCAGAAGACCTTTTTCTTAGTTCTGTGTACCATTAGTAGTTAAACAGTCACTAGGACCCATTTATCAATATTTAAGTATATTTTCAAAACTCTACACACAGTTCTCATAACCAACTTGCAATTTGTCACTCAAAACAATAACCCAAGCAAAACTAAGAGCAGATTATTTCTTTACAAAACAAGAATGACCCCTCTCCACTAATTAGAATTCACGGCATTATAGTATATTACAGGAATGAATCAGACATGATGCAATATGCTTCAGTATGTTGTATGTCATTATTTGGCATTGAGTGATTCTAAAATACAAAATGTATACAGTATTTACAGTATATGTAGGCTACACCATCTACTGCTACAGATAGAGTAGCAATGCTATTTAACATGTGCCCAAATGTAGAACAGGGTTATCATCCACATCACATCTTGGTTAATACAGCTAAATGCAATTCTGTTTAAATATAATAGCCCTAAACTTATCTGAGAATACAGCTCTTGAGCTTTCTCTCAGTCTACTTCCACCACACATTCAATTGTGTTCAAAATAATAGCAGTCCAAAAACACTAACCAGATCAATAACTGTTTTTTTTTTACTAGTAGGTGCAATATAGTAATAAAAAGCCAATATACCCAACAGTCATGACATACATGCTGCTGATTCTGTGTAATTTAATTATTAATTCAAAGGGGCGTGTTTAAAATAATAGCAGTGGGGATTTCAAGCAGTGAGGTAATTAATTCTGTGAAAAAACAGGTGTCAAACAGGTGGCACTCATTGAGAGGCGAAGGCAGAAAATGTTGTACATGCATGTTATAGTAAATTTCTCTGAAAATCTGAGTAAAATGGGTCTGTCACGAATCCCCTTGGAATGGATAGAGACAGGCGCGAAGGTTGCAATAATCCAATAACTTTTTATTGAAAGAAACAAAATACTGCCATGTGGGGCTCAGCGTAGATTAATCCAAAGAATACAGGAGAAACCGGGACAGGACACATAACAGGATACATTAACTGACAAGAGACAAGACCAAACACTAAACCTAAATACACTTACTAACGAAGACAATGTACAACACCTGGACATGGAAAATAACTAAACCGTGATCTATAGCAGTGTTTTTCAAACGTTTTTTCCGGCGACCCACATTTCCAAAATTGCAAACCATCGTGACCCAAATGTCATGAAAATAGATGTTTGCAAATATACCGTTTTCCTATCATTTGTATTTTTATGTAGGGGTATTAACATAATACATACGTTCTAATTGTCACCAGAATAATAATAGGTACAACATTAATTTTCTCAATATTGACAGTATTATCACCACATACCTGTGTTTTATAAAAACATGTTAAAATCCCCAAAATAACCAAGATGAGGTGGTTTTCC
>JACXGM010032061.1:0-12763 GCA_016801145.1 Umbra pygmaea
AGAGAGAGAGAGAGAGAGAGAGAGGGAGAGAGGCAGAGAGGGAAAGAGGGAGAGGGAGAGGGAGAGAAAGTGAGATAATGTGTATTTGTGGTGGGGATTGAAAGTGTGTGCATGAACACAAAACAAAAGGGTGTAAGGACACAATAAATTGTATGACTCCTTAGGTATCAATGCATTATATTTCCAATGCAAGGGACAGATTTTCAGTCAATAATCAGTGTACAGTGGCAAGAATTCATCAACAAAAATAATTTTGAATTTCACTTGATACGTTGATATAAAATCAATATTACAAGACCATTAAGATGATTGTGTGATTAAGTCATTTTTGATGCAATCACAATCTCGACATTGGATTAAATGCTTCATTGATTTTCCATTTTTTTCCTCTGATTGCCTCATTTAGAACATCTGTCCAGTGTCGCCATGTAACCTTCTCCCTCGTTGCCTCCAGAAAGATCCTGAGCAACAACATAAATTAAAACACAGGCTTGAGGAGGAGAAATGAAATGAAGAAAAACAATTGAAATGCGTACATCTAACCATCTATCATAGTTTATCGGTGGCCTTGCAGAAAAGTTTTCCTTACATTGCCTCCTTGTACTCTACAATTATCCATTTGATTCTCTTTACAATAAAAGAGATTTTCTTCTGCGGACACCGAAAAGGGACGTCAGAAAGGGATTTGAAAGTGTTTATTAAAAATGTATTGTTTCTTTTGACATAGCGGTCAAGGCAGAAGACTGTATCTTGGCCCTGAGTTATGGTAGGGAGGGACAAATGGCTGACTGCATTAGAGACATACCTTGAAACAGGTTAACTTAACATTTACACTACAAATGACTAAATGGTCTTTACTTTCACACCCTTTTGCCACTTTAGTTCTCAATCCTCCATTTTAACTAGCTGGGATGGCAGTCCTTTCGCCAGGGATTGGCTGGTGCACTCCTGTCTAGGTTGCTGGCATGTGTGGCAGGACTGGTCTCTGATAACTGGCTAGACATGATTTTGTCACTTTCAGGGGAAGACTGGCTGTTCAGATAGACTGAAGGCTAGAAAGAATTGACCAGGTCTAGAATTTGGTTTTGGGGTGGGAAGGGTCGTCGACTTATGCTGGGAGTCCCACAGCGTGAATTAGGACAGGATGCTGGCTCAGGTGGGTGTCAGGACGATGAGGTGAGGGGCAAATTTAGCGATGAGACATAGATGGTTCATGTGAGTGGAGGATGTACAGTACACGCTCCAGAAGAGATAGAGTTAGGCATGTGTGAAGGTGTTGGGTATTAGATCAGAAACAGTACATATTTTTGTAGGCTGGTTTGTGCTGTGTGTGTGCGTGCGTGTGTGTGCGTGTGTGGGAGGGGGGTTGGATGACAAGTATGGGCATTAGGTGACATTAGGTGAGGCGCTCAAGGGAGGAGATGAAAGTATGTCCAGGAGCCCTGATGGTCGTTGACATTTTCCGCACGGTCCTTTTGCCGCATCGCCAATCTGCTCCTCCTCATCGTAATGACGGCCAGCCAGACGGGGGGCTGGCGCCTGTCTGTCAATCACAGGTCTCCACGGTGATCCATGGACAGTCCTCCAAGGCAGTCCTCATACTGGATACACTGGAGAGAGAGAGAGAGAGAGAGAGAGAGAGAGAGGGGGACAGAGAGAGAGAGAAGATGGACTTATTGAGACATCCTCAAAAGGTCAGCAGTCAGTCAGTCCAGAAGTCACAACAGTATTTATCTTCCCCAGTCGCTTCTGATCCTAGAGATACGGAGCTGAGAGTGTCAGACTGGGGCTGGTACATCCAGGACCACCATCACTTCTTTATACGTCTCCTCCATGATGGATTCTTATTTATTACTCCTGCACACTCATTCTTCCTACACCACCATGCTAAAAACCATGCGCACACATACAACCAAACGTACACACACGCACATACACACACACCAGTGACACCCATGATATAAATGTGGGCCAAAAGGTGAATTTCCCTAACAACCATAAGGTTATCAGCACATTTATAAATGAATATAATTAAACTTGTTTCACCTAGCTCTGCTAAACCGTTTCCTAGCAGACAGCCTTCTAATGGCCTGGAAAACAAATGGAGGAGCGTTATCATAATCATTAAAGCCTACTTATCCAGGCCCTCTGAGTACCATCCCTCACACACTGAAATCTAACTCCATCTAAACGACCCTGGGCGGTTGATCACTTGACCTCAATAAGGTCAAAGGTCAGGGAGTTCAAACAGCTATCAGCAGGGTGCAGGGTTGCAGAATCAGGAAATAAAACCACTGTTTCTTATCACGACAATTTGACCTCCCATTAAACTCTTCCAAGTCACTTTGGGAATGATCACCTGCCTCAGAAATCCTTTACAGCAGTATGTGACGGAAAGATAGAGAATTTGTGAGTGAAAGTACAATTTAGTGTGAGTGTGTGTGTCACTGTGTTGTGATTATCCACAGAAAGATTTTCCAGCAGCACTGCGCTAAAAGGATTAGCTATCTTGGCAGCACGGAGCACTGTGCTTCAAACTGGAAGTGACATCAGCCATCTCACTCTTCGCTGGCTGATGTCAATGGGAATAATGTTACAGGCCACTTGGAGAAGAACACATGGAGGGTGTCGCAACTGGACCAAATCACTCTGACCCACAAGGCACCTTCCCTCTCCAGTATCACCATAATCATAATCTGGGAATACTTCAACCAAATAAAGCTCATGTTCTGAGTGAAGTACAGAAAGTCTTTCAGTCTCACTTTGTCTCTTTCTCCCCTAGTCTACCTCTCTCTCTCGCACATGCAATCTCTTTTTTATTTCTTTTTTTTTAATTTTTTGTAGGTTTGTGAGGGTGAGGCAAAGAGAGGAAGAGTGAGAATGAAGAATAGAGAAAATAAATGGTAAGATGCTGTAATGTGTCTCTGTGAAGGAGGTTGATGTCTCACAAGCCAGATAGCTACTTCTGCAATCTTTGAGTGGCTACAGTATAGACGCCTGGACAACCTGCCCATGACAATTCAACACCAGGGAGGGACCAGACATTTAACAAGCAGAGGGCGGTGATGTCACTGCTTTTCTGTTACTGCTTCGTAACGTGCATGAGCACAAATCCCTCCAAAGTTTTGTTTGTAAAAATTATCGCCTGAATAGAACACTCGAAACAGAATGTTTTTTTCTTCATTTCCGAATGTGCTAAAAAAACTAAAATTCTTCCATTATCTGGCTACGTGAGACTAATGTGAGTTTGTGAGCAGGCTCTGTGCAGGCAGTAGATGTGAGTGGGGCTGTGAGCAGGTTCTGTGAATGCTGTAGATGTGAAAGGGGCTGTGAGAAGGTTCTGTGAAGGCAATAGATTTGAGAGGGGCTCTGAGCATGCTGTGAGGACAGTAGATGTGAGATGGGCTGATGTGAAAGGGGCTATGAGAAATATATGTGAAGGCAGTAGATGTGATGATGGGGCTGTGAGCAGGCTCTGTGAAAGCAGTAGATGTGAGAGGGACTGTCAGCAGGCTCTGTGAAGGCAGCAGATGTGATGATAGGGGCTAGGATCAGGCTCTGTGAAAGCAGAAGATGAGAGAGGGGCTGTTAGCAGGCTCTGTGAAGGCAGTAGATGTGAGTGGAGCAGTAAGCTGTGAATGCCGTATATATAAGATGGCTGTGAGCGTGCTCTGTGAAGGCAACCGATGTGATAATAGGGGCTGTGATCAGGCTCTGTGAAGGCAGTAGATGTGAGTGGAGCAGTAAGCTGTGAATGCCGTAGATGTGAGGGGCTGTGTGCAGGCTCTGTGAAGGCAGTAGATGTGAGGAGCGGTGAGCTGGCTCTGTGAAAGCAGTAGATGTGTGAGTGTCTGTGAGCAAGCTCTGTGAAGGCAGTAGATCTGCGCGGAGCGGTGATCAGGCCTTGTGAATGTAGTAGATGTGAGAGGGGCTGTGAGCATGCTCTGTGAAGGCATCAGATGTGAGAAGGTCTGTGGGCAGTCTCTGTGAAGGCAATAGTTTAAGAGGGCTGTGAGCAGTCCCTGTAAATGCAGTAGATGTAAGAGAGCTGTGAGCAGGCTCTGTCAAGGCAATAGAATAGAGAGGACTGTGAGGGAAGTAGATTTGAGAGGAGCTGTAAGCAGGCTCTGTAAAGGCAGTATATGTGATTAGAGGGACTGTGAGCAGGCTCTTTGAAAGCAGTAGATGTGAGAGTGGCTGGGATCAGGCTCTGTTAAGGCAATAGTTTAAGAGGGCTGTGAGTTCCTGTGAAGGCAGTAGATATGGGAGGAGCTGTGAGCAGGCTCTGTAATGGCAGTAGTTTTAAGAATGCTGTGAGCAGGCTCTGTGAAGGCAGTAGATGTGAAAGGGTCTGTGAGCAGGCCCTGTCAAACAGTAGATGTGAGAGTGGCTGTTAGTAGGCTCTGTAGATATGATGAGGGGGCTATGTGAAGGTTGTCGATGTTAGTGGGGTGGGAACAGGCTCTCTGAAAGCAGTAGATGTGAGAGGAGCAGTGATCAGGCTCTGTGACGGCAGTAGATATGAGAGGAGCTGTGACCAGGCCCATGAAAGTAATAGACATGTGAGTGGCTGTGTGCAGCTTCTGTGAAGGCAGGGGATGTGAGTGGGCTGTGAGCAGTTACTGTGAAGGCAGTAGATTTGAGAGCAGTTGTGAGCAGTCTCTGTGAAGGCTGTAGATGTGGGAGGAGCTTTGAGCAGGCCCTCTGAAGGCTGTAGATGTGGGAGGAGCTTTGAGCAGGCCCTCTGAAGGCAGTCGATATAAGAGGGCTGTAAGCAGGCTCTGTGAAGGCATGAGATATGAGACACCTGCGAGCAGGCTCTGTGAAGGCAGTAGATGTAAGAGGGCTATGAGCAGGCTCTGTGAAGGCAATAGATGTAAGAAGGCTTTGAGCAGGCTCTTTGAAGGCAGTAGATGTGAGAGTCACTGTGAGCAGGCTCTGTGAAGGCAGTAAGTTTAAGATGGCTGTGAGCAGGCTCTGTGAAGGCAGTAGATGTAAGACGGCTTTGATCGGGCTCTTTGAAGGCAGTAGATTTTCTAAGAGGACTGTGAGCAGTCCCTGTAAAGGCAGGAGATGTAAGCAGGCTGTGAGCAGGCTCTGTGAAGGTAATAGATTTAAGACGGCTGTGAGCAGTCTCTGTGAAAGTAGTAGATTTAAGAGGGCTTTGAGCAGGCTCTTTGAAGGCAGTAGATGTGAGAGTGACTGTGAGCAGGCTCTGTGAAGGCAGTAAGTTTAAGATGGCTGTGAGCAGGCTCTGTGAAGGCAGTAGAAGTAAGAGGGCTATGAGCAGGTCTCTGTGATGGCAATAGATGTAAAAAGGCTTTGATCAGGCTCTATGAAGGCAGTAGATTTACTAAGAGGACTGTGAGCAGTCCCTCTGAAGGCAGGAGATGTAAGCAGGCTGTGAGCAGGCTCTGTGAAGGTAATATATTTAATAGGGATGTGAGTAGTCTCTGTGAAGATAGTAGATTTAAGAGGGCTGTGAGCAGTCTCTCTGAAGGCAGTAGATGTAAGAGGGCTGTGAGCATGCTCTGTGAAGGCAGTAGATGTAAGAGGGCTGTGAGCATGCTCTGTGAAGGCAGTAGATGGAAGAGGGCTGTGAGCATGCTCTGTGAAGGCAGTCAATGTAAGAGGGTTGTGAGCATGTTCTGTGAGGGAGCCTACCCTGCTGCCTCTACCACTGCTCTCCGCTGCCTCAACCATGTTCACCAGAACACCTGCTGCCATCATGCGCCTGAGCCAAAAAGTGCTGTATGAACTCCCTTTGCATTGCCAATGGCAGCAACAGCCCCAGGACACGACTGTCTGTTTACACTGAGCCAGTTCTCACAACAACAAACAAACAATGGCCTCTAAGAACCCGGACAGATCAATGAGCAATCCATAAACATCAAGCCTATTCATTCTCCTCTCTGTTTTGTTATTATTGAACCTGAAGATGAGAGCTCTGGACTGAAGTGGCTCAGACTCAATCAGCTGTACATGTTCGTCCCCTGTAAACAAACAAACAAGCCACCATTACAGCGAAAATACAGACAATTCCAGACTGTTTTGGACGGGGTTGTCTGCTTGGAATAAGTGTCAAAAAGGCTAAATTATAATGCCACAAGTCTGTAGCGCCAAACTTTAGGAGGCCCACTCAACTGTCACTGTAGGGAACCAAGAGAGATTGGAACATACTGGCCAGGTGTGTTTGTTTGCTGACAAAGTCCACGCTGGCCACCATAAAGCAGATAAATTGTTAATCATATATAATGCAAGACAAATAAATTGTTTTAGTATATAAATTAATTAGAAGAATACACTGCTGAGTATTTCACTAGGAGACACTGGAAGCATTTTTCACTGAAGTTATGACCACTGACAGCAAACTGTTATTATGAAGAGTTGAGGAACACACTACGATATTTACCAAAGCGTTTTTCAGGGCCAAAAGAGATACAGTACATCTTGACTGGCCAACTTCTGAAGCCGAGTGAGCATGACAAGCCTGGCAGCAATAATGCAATCTTCAGGTAATTATTTGCATCCAATGGAAACGTGAACAAGTATGAATCATTACAATTTATTTGTAAATAATTATCTGACCTAATATTTTGGTAGTCTTAAAAAGGAGGACTAATAAATGTTCTGTCAGCCTATGGCTAAAGAATATAATGTGAATAGCCTTAAAATATTGCTGACATTCTGAATTTGAACCGCATCGCCGCAACTCCCAGTATTTGTCAAGTATTTGTCCCCTAACCTACACAAATAGTTGCTTATCCATAGATAGTTTGTTGATGATATGACTATATATAGAGCACATATAGATGGAATTTGGGACTGTCAAAATAAAGTGTAACCTAATGATATACAGTCTCTCACAAAAGTAAGTAAACCCCTCACATTTTTGTAAATATTTGATTATATCTTTTCATGTGACAACACTGAAGAAATGACACTTTGCTACAATGTAAAGTAGTGAGTGTCCAGCTTGTATATAATTGTAAATTTGCTGTCCCCTCAAAATAACTCAACACACAACCATTAAGGTCTTAACTGCTGGCAACAAAAGTGAGTACACCCCTAAATGAAAATGTCCAAATTGGGACCGATTAGCCATTTTCCCTCCCCAGTGTCATGTGACTTGTTAGTGTTACAAGATCTAAGGTGTGAATGGGGAGCAGGTGTGTTAAATTTCGTGTTATCACTCTCACACTCCCTCATACTGGTCACTGGAAGTTCAACATGGCACCTCATGGCAAAGAACTCTCTGAGGATCTGAAAAGATTTGCTGCTCTACATAAAGATGGCCTAGAAGATTGCCAAGACCCTGAAACTGAGCTGCAGCACAGTGGCCAAGACCATACAGAGGTTTAACAGAACAGGCCTCACCATGGTCGACCAAAGAAGTTGAGTGCACATGCTCAGCGTCATATCCAGAGGTTGTCTTTGGGAAATAGACATATGAGTGCTTCCAGGTTGAAGGGTTGGGTTGAAGGGTTGGGAATCAGCCTATCAGTGCTCAGACCATATGCTGCACACCGCAACAAATTGGTCTACATGGCTGCCATCCCAGAAGGAAGCTTCTTCTAAAGATGATGCACAAGAAAGCCCGCAAACAGTTTGCTGAAGACAAGCTGACTAAGGACATGGAATACTGGAACCATGTCCTGTGGTCTGATGAGACCAAGATAAACTTTTTTGGTTCAGATGATGTCAAGCGTGTTTGGTGGCAACCAGGTGAGGAGTATAAAGACAAGTGTGTCTTGCCTACAGTCAAGCATGGTGGTGGGAGTGTCATGGTCTGGGCCTGCATGAGTGCTGCCAGTACCAGAGTGCTACAGTTCATTGAGGGAACCATGAATGCCAACATGTACTGTGACATACTGAAGCAGAGCATGATCCCCTCCCTTCGGAGACTGGGCTGCAGGACAGTATTCCAACATGATAACGACCCCAAACACACCTCCAAGACGACCACTGCCTTGCTAAAGAAGCTGAGGGTAAAGGTGATGGACTGGCCAAGCATGTCTCCAGACCTAAACACTATTGAGCATCTATGGGGCATACTCAAATGGAAGGTGGAGGAGCGCAAAGGTCTCTAACATCCACCAGCTTTGTGATGTCGTAATGGAGGAGTGGAAGAGGAATCCAGTGGAAACCTGTGAAGCTCTGGTGAACTCCATGCCCAAGAGGGTTAAGGCAGTGCTGGAAAATAATGGTGTTCACACAAACTGTTGACACTTTGGGCCCAATTTCGACATCTTTACTTAAAAATGTCTAACTTTTGTTGCCAGCAGTTTAGACCTTAATGGCTGTGTGCTGAGTTATTTTGAAGGGACAGCAAATTCACACTGTTATACAAGCTGTACACGCACTACTTTACATTGTAGCAAAGTGTAATTTCTTCAGAGTTTTCACATGAAAAGTTATAATCAAATATTTAGAAACATGTGAGGGGTGTACTCACTTTTGTGAGATACTGTACAACAGACCTATTCTAATCTAGCCCTCTAAGCCAGTTGCACTCTGTTTATTCGTCACAACACTTTAATCTGAGACTTTGTCAGACCTGGAACACCAGGTGGGTGTAATGTAAGTAATGATGAGGTAGAACAGAAAACCAGCAGGCTCCGGCCCTCATAGGGTAAGATTTGAATACCCCCTACTGTACAAGTTCAAATGATTGTTTAATCGATTTTTTTACTGTTTTGTTAGTATAGAGGGATACACTCTCAAGCCGGTTACGCAATTAAGTTTACAGAATTGGGAATGCATGTTAATATTATGACTCGCGTGCCTCCAACCCTTCAAGTAATTTCAGCACGTGTTTCAGCACTGAACAGCTCCCGTTCAGTCAGAATACATACCTAAGTTTCAAACGTTGTGGCCTGCACAAAAATAGCCTTTACTTCTGAACAATGTAAATCTGGCTAAGGTCTACACAAACTACACACTGTATACAATTGTGTACATGGAGATTTTGGTGATAGAGTAGTCAGGTTGTACAGTGTCCGGATCTAAGTAAATGGTAGCCTGGCAAGCATTGCTTTGCATCTGTACTTTCCCTGAGATCATGAACAATCAGAAACTCTGTTAGCCCCCCTTCGGCAGGAACATTAGCATAGTTTGCTCTACTTGACTGAGCATCGCTGTGGCTTTTGTCCCCAACTCAATCCGTAGGGCACAGTCCGGGGGGGGGCGCAGTCCTCAGGTAAGAGCAGAGAACTCTGAAGTTGTCTGATTGAGCGAAAAGTACACACTCACGCACCAAAAGTGAAACAAATTAGAAGGGCTATTTATAAAACTGTATAGACAAAAGAGATGCACATGACAATCCTAAGTTAGTTTTGTTTTCTGCATTTAATTCACTGACTTGCTGTTACTTGCCACACTGGAACACTGTGTTGTATTTGGAATCGTTCGCTAAAGAGTGAGTGACAGTTGGTTTTGCGCGCTAGGCTCATTCTCATGCGTTCCCGCGCGCCTCCATTATGCTACTGTGGTGGGAAATGAGAGGTCCGCGAGCTGCTGGCATGCTGATTACTGCTCCTTAGGGATCCTCTGTTTCTCCTCGGTAATTGATAGTTAGGCGCTGCTCTAATCAAATATACCGTCTGTCTCAACGATACAGACCTATACAGCCGGCCAAAACCACAAGCTTTGGCGCAGTGCAAGTTAACCTCTGTAAATATAAACCAGTTATTCTACAGCCAACTGAGAAAGAATTAGAATAGATTTTATCTTTTCTTCTGTATCTAAAATTGATCTCTATATTTTTGACAAGATATTTAAACTAGCTTATCAAATTATCAATCACAACACTGCTGTCTAGGAAATGTTGCTTAGAAACTAATGTTTGGCACGTTTCTTTCAATAAACGTAATTCATTGATGGGTGGAGAGACAGCCGTGTTCTAAAGCATCCCACAACGTTATCCTCATCAAACTTCTTCTTTTCTTTCTACCACCGAGCCTTTTTCCTAAAATCCCCGCTTCCCGTGGTGCGTTAGGTTTTGTGTGGTCCCGACACTGCCCTGTTTTTTCACTTCTCCGGTCCCCTCGCACCTGCTTCGCTGTCAGTCCCTTCAGGAATGCGCTGGGGCTTGTAATCGCCTTTGTGGGGGCATTGAGTTGTACGGCTGAGTGAAACTTCCCAACCTCACAGTGCGCCGACCGCTGAATGAGACTCAGCGTGGGGCGGCTCTCCAAACTGCGGCTCCTGCCAAATTCCAACAGTGGCGCTCGCAATCACTCCCATACAGGCTCCACTACCGCCAGGCAGGAGGGTTAAAGGGAGAGGAGGGAAATGGAGGGAGGGGGAAATGTCTGAAGGATGAGTAAGTATAGAGAAATATAGTCCAAAAACAAATGACCCCAGTCAACGTTTCTTACTTTAAACGGTGAACAGTGAAACTAGTTCAGGCCTGAATCAACAACCTTATGGGGGTACCCATTCTTCTATATGCTTAGAACGATAGTGTATGTTTTCAATATGGGCTCACAATATGTAGAATAGCTGTCATTTTAAAAAAGATCCTAAAGCATCAACATATATGGTTAAACTTGAGCGTTTAATTAAACGTCAAAACAATATCCCTACTTGCTTACACTACATACACAACTATACTGGGAAAGATTTCAAAAGTGTTCTATTGAGCTAAATAATTTGAGGGACTTCTTTCAATGTCTTTTTCAACGTTTTTGCTCAATACGGTCTAATTAGGCTGCAGAACATCACCTCCTCTGTAATAGAGCTCGTGCAGCTGTGAGAAAACAGCATCGCACGAGAGCACGGAACAACAAGTGTAAAAGTTGGAAAATGTCAAAATCAAAAGTTTATTCGTGTAGTTTGTCTACATGTGACACCGCGTCTCGATGCAATATGGCCTGTGCTCCAGCGTGTACGGTGCTGGATAGAGCAACATCATCAGCAGCGCTGCGCTCCTGGAACAGCGAAGGATTAAGAGGCAGCAAGATTGTTAAACATGTCAACGTGTAATTGCACGATAAGGCCCTCGCGAGGAATTCATTGGCCCAGTTGCTTTCTCTATTGCGCGCTAATCTCACCCGGCACATTCGTTCTGTGCAATCTGTCTCCGTAATCTTCTGTGACGGAACGGGCACCGAGAGCAGGCAGCTCCGCTTGGTTTTTGGGGGAGGGGGCGGTGGAGGTGGAGGGGGAGCGGAGAAAATATGCAGAGGCGTGATAAAGTGACGCTAATTATCCCCATTTAGGACAGGGAGTGCAAGGGATCGGGGCTTTACAAGCACCGAGTGTGCGCCAGAGCTGACGGCTTGCTAGCGAGGAATATATCGGTTGGTACAAGATAACAGTATCGTATGCGGGAGAGATTTATTGGTCAGCCCCCCTCTGTTCCCGTCCACAATCTCCTCATCCTCATCCCCACCTCCGCCCATCACCCGGTCCCCATCCATTCTCCACCCTCCCACTTTCCCCTCTGTGTTTAAGTAGTAAATTATTCGGGTTAAATTTACCAGAACGCTCCTCTTTTAGCCTGGCGATCTGCCGTGACGCGCCCCGCCTCTCTGATTTTTCATCCCTTAATCTGTGTCGCTTTACATCTGCAGATAAAATAGAAATAGTCGCCAAGCGGGCCATCCGATTTGTTCCTCCGCTGTGTAGGAGGGGAGCTCTGCATTCACCATACTGTCCGTTAAGTGTCTTCCGCAAACTCATTTCCCGCTGTTTGTCCTTATTAATTCATTGGTCTCCACTTGCCTTTTTTCTGTGCAGTTTATTAAGGTATTGTCCATACTGTACACCCATAGTTTAATGAATTTTAAATGAGTGCAATACATTATAAAGGGTGATACTGTAGATGAAACTTTAGTTGGTAGAACACTTTTCTATTCCTGGATTAGGAAAAAACTGTATAGTCTATATTTGTGCAAAATCGTTGTTGCGGCCCAGGTTCTCATGGAAGCACTTTTTCATGTAGATTATGTTGTTTTTACTTTATGTCCAATCATACAACCAACATATTAATTAAATAGATTTCAGGTTATTTGAGTTGTAAGTTTTGGTAAACTTAGCTGATGATTGTATGACTGTGTCTGAAACTGAACCGTTGATTAGAGTTTCTGTTGGCCAACAGATTATCCTATTTTAATGGCGATGAAAATCATCACACAACAAACAAAGTGTTTTCAATAATTATGTAATGATAATTACAATTTACTACAATTTCAGTGAAATAGTTTTCTTCTAAAAAGTTGTCATTAGATAGCTATGTTAAAAAACAGCTTTTTGTGTCGGAATAACCGAATGTGCTTGTACCGGTTATTGAATATATTAATGCGAGTATTCCGCTGATTGGACCACTCATCCATCTCGATTGATTGGCCAGCTCATCCTCCTCAATTCTATTACATCATACTGAATGGCATTTTTTTTAAGGTTTAGTTTCTTTTAGAAGAAGTGAGGTTTGTTTTTTCATGGTCTAGATTTTATATGATTATGTCACAGTTACATTTAACATTATTTGGTTATGAGTAAGCACAATATAAAGTTGTTTAAAACGGGAATTGGTTACACTTTATTTGGAGAGTCTGACATTCAACAAACCATCTGTTGATAAGCAACTAATTGTGTATTTTAAGGGTAGGGGTAAGTTTAGAATATGTTTTAGGGTTATGGTTAAGGTTAGGTTTAACATAAGGGGAATGGTTAAGGTTAGGATTAGGGTTAGGGTTAGTAGATAGTTTGTTAAAATGTTGTTGACAGTATGCAGATAATATGTAGAGCATCTAGAGAT